>JABUQX010022870.1:2500-37500 GCA_015478945.1 Trachelipus rathkii
AGCGGTATATATATATATATATATATATATATATATATTATATATATATAGTAGTGGTAGATTCATCTCCCTCATTCTAACACCTCCCATCATCCTCGGTCACCCTCACCTACACTCCTCCCACCGCCTCCACTCTATTCCCTACAGCCAACACCCTGCGACCTTCATCCTTCCTCTACATTTTATTTACCTCCATCTACTCCAGCAATCCCTTTATTCCATCCATCCACCTCCTTCTGGGTCTTCACCTACTACTCCTTTATTACCCTCCCTCCCTAGTCGCCCCTCCGCCTCCAAAACTTCCTTAACACTCTCTGGTTTTCTTCCATTTCTCACTAATTAATTAGCCTATCATACGGATCTTAATCAGTTTCCCTCCCGCTTCTTCCTCACCAACCCTTATTTACTCCATATCACATTATCTCCCTCACCACCTATTTACCTAATTCCTCTTCCTTACTTCTGCTAACCCCACAATATACCTACTCTCAAACCCCTTTCATCTACATAAAATAACTTCAAACTTCTCCTGGATAACCTTTGACTCATTCAACCCCACGTGTTTCATCACCCATTACCAACATCACGCTTGGGTTACACAAATTTTATTATTCAAATACACATACATATATCTTAACTTTTTGTGGATTAATATCACCTTCCCCTACTTTTCCATAATTCTTCTCAGATCCAACTTCAGAGTCTACTCACTTCCTTCTCCTACTCTTAATTGGGTATTCTATTCTACTCTACCTATTTCATCCCTCCCCTACCTTCCCCAAATTACCAATCACCTAAAAATTCTAAAAAATCTTTTACTTCTTCCATAAAATTACTTATCAACCTCCCTCTCTAACCTTACTAACCCCTCCCTCGGTATCCCTCTTCTTTTCTTCCTCTCCTCAAACACTAAACACTTTACTCTTACCTGGGAGGGATTTTATTTTTAAGCTACTTATTTTGTCTACTACTGCTACGTCAATACTCATACTAAAACTCCCTCACCAACAGTACCTCCCGCCCACTTAGTTGGTACGATACTTCGGCCACTAGTCACCTAGGGTATCGCGTCTGCAGCGAACGAGGAAGGGCTCTCCACTTTCACTCCCCTTTCTAATCCCTCACCTTGTCGCAAATCTCCCCAATTCCCACCACCACTTCCCACGTCCCCTCACCATTCCTCTTGACACCAAAGCCACTCTCCTTATAACGACACAAATTGGGAATAAGGCCAACCCCTGCGTCGAAAACCCCAACTCCAATGCGACACCCAGTTTGGAACCCACATGGACTTTTTATCAAACACCCCACCTAGAACCGATTCAATCCTCCTTATCTTATTACACCCCAAAAACATCTCATCTTACTCCTCCCTCTAACACTCTCATCAACACAATTCTTTCATACTATTCCTTATAAAAGGTCATACCTGTACATATAATACTAGATAACCTAGTAATCTTTGTCGCCTTCTACTTCGATTTTTATCCTTCTCAACCTCATCACTTGCTCAATGATTTAACCCCTTATAATGCAACAATACATAGTAATTACATAGAAAAAGCCTTTTACTAAAAATACCTCTAAATTCTATAAATCGACAGGCCTTATAACTCATACTTTTACACTCTTTGTTCCTTCTCGATGTATTATTGTAGACTATTGTCTTATTAAATCTAGCACAGAACGCATCTTTTAGGTAAACATTGATGCTGCAACAAAACTATTCTTTTTTTTTATTTCCTATACAGTCCATAAAAATATATTCCTACACTTGGTTCTTACCCCATTTCTCCCTCCAGTTTTACCTCTTCCTAGCTTCTTTGTCTTCTCTAAAATCAGGTATTTATTCTCTCCCATACACTTTGTTTTTCCTTCACACATTAAAGACATTACTACCTCAATAATTTAATTCCCACATCTCCATCCTATCCCGTTTTCCCCTGTTATCTTGTTACAGGGATACCCAGTACAGTCACGCATTTTTTCTTGCCCTAAGTCCTTGTGTGACTATCTTCCTTGTCTCACTCCACTGCTAAATAACCATATATATTATATATATATATATATATATATATATATATATATATATATATAATAGTATATGTTATTGATAACATAGCATTTACATAGTCCAAGATCTTACTCCAATGTCGTTTATGAAATTTATATTAGTTAGTATGCTAGCTATATTATATTATTAGTTTCAAATTTTAAGTAAGAATAATTTTGGAAAAGATATTTGTCCGGTGTGGTGCAATATTTGAAACCTATATAGATTTACGTCTAATAATATATCATATACTATTAAATGTTCTTTGGTATTAATGATTTATGGATTATATTTAATAAATTATTTACATATTTTTGTTTCCAATGATTTTAATGATAGCTTCCTCCAAAGACTTTTTATATTGTTTGCTGCATACTTTTATTCTATTTATTCTATGCCTCATATAAAAAATAAAATATAAAAATAAATACTTAAATATATATATAATATAGATAATATTATTATATATTTAATATAATATATAGATATATTGATAAAATTATATTTATATCTTATATATTTTTTTTATTATATATTACGTATTATATATATATAAACGCGGAATAATCTCTCTCTAGTACTTATCCTCTTACTATTTATACAGTAACATTACTCTTATCTCATCAATCTCCAAGGCTCTCTATCTAAACTATACGTACTATACCATTCATAGTCTCTCATACTTATTTACTCTCTCTTTACTACTTATACATATCGCCTTAATCTATTAAACTATAGCATATTACTACTTTGTATACTACTATTATTATATTACATTACTTCCATCAACCAATTCTCTTTTCTTTTTAATACTATTATTCTACTATATATTCTACTAGTTATTAATAATATTCTATATATTAGCTATTTATCATTGCCTAATTATTTTTATTACATTTATTTTAAGTATAATTAATCAAATTTATTTTAAAATTCTTAATTTTAATATTAGTTTTAATATATCGTTAGAATCTAATCTTGCCAATACATATATATATATATTAATTATATATATTATATATATATATATTATAATTAATATATAAGTTATATATATATATATTAATATATATATATATATATTATATATATTATTATTAATATTAATATATATTATATATATATATATATATATATTATATTTATATATATATGTTATCAATTTATAAATAAATAATTTAAAAAAGAAATCTTTTTGATAAAAAATATTACATATTCATGAAGATATTAACTTTATAAATAATAATTATTAATATACATTAATTTTTTAACAATTTATTATATTTTCTTTTACCGAATCATCATATGACTTCCAAATATTTCGAATATTTTTATTATTAGTTAAATAAACTCGGAAAATTTATTAAATTGGCCTTCAATTTTAAATATTTTGAAAAATCAATGACAAATGAAGAAAAAGTATATGGAATGTAAGTCTCCATGACAGAGATCATATATTTTGCATCAATTTTATAACAAAGGAGTAATGGAATTAAATAATATCGTTTTATTATTGTGTTGATTTAACCCTTTCTATTATTAGTGTAAATTACAGTTTAACCCCGGTAGAAAACCCCCGTTGGTTTTTTTTTCCTGAATTATTTTTTACCTCGGGTCCGAGGCTGGTGCCGTGGGCCCCCCGTGGCCTATCCCTGGCGTCAGTTCTTAATCATGGTCTCCTCATACGGGAGTGCAGTGTGGCTTGGAGCTCGTCTAGTTTTGCATATTTTCACTTTCATCTTCTTTACTGCTTCTCTTCATGGGCTCTCTCGGGCTATGTTCTATAAAACTGTCAAATAAGTTCTTTACTAAATCCCTTCTAACAGTGAACTTCAATCATTTCTCTCTCTCTCTCTACTAAATACTCTCACTATCTCTCTCTTTCTAACAGAAAACATACAATAATCAAACTATATATATATATATATTAGAAACATGTCTCTCGATTTGAGTTATCTCTAACTCTATAACAACTCAATATTGATACAATTAGGTGAAATTACCTTTTAACTTATATGATCATATTAGGAATTATTTATGTGTGATTTTTATCTAATTATTTGAAATACAATTCTCCAGCATCATGGGATGGATAATGCCAGGCATATCGTATAGGGGCACTAGTGTGTGGTTGAGGCATCAGTTCATAAGGTGTGCGATCTAAGGTGTATTGATTACTAGAATTTTACTGTCAATTTAAATTATATAGTTACAGGACACTAAAAATGGCAAATTTTTTTGTAAACATGTGGTAATAAATCCTTAAAAAGAATATAAAGGAAGTTTTCTATAAGATATCTTCTGAAAAGCAAAGAAACAAAAATCAAAAAAGATATAATTGAACATGATAAAGTTTTAATGTGTGTGTGTATGTATATAGTAATATAGAAGGAATGACAGCTTGATAGACAAGAGTCAACAAGATTTCATAGATCAAATAGATCAATAGGGATTTCAAAAGTTATGTTACAGGAATTACATAGTGTCCATAAATGGAAAGTATTAGCTGGTGAGGGCGATCAGAACGTTGAAGGGTTTGGTAGCTAGCTTATTAAATACTTGAATTATTATACTTGATATTTACTGAATAGTACAAACTTTTCAAAGGTTGCAAATTTTTCGCTTATATATACCTTAAAGAAGATAAGTTTTGCTACTCTTGAATAGGTAAACAAATAAAATATTTTAAAAAAGTAATTAAATAATAAAAATTTAAATTTGAAAAGAAATAAATTAATAAAATCATTAAGGATATTGAAAACTTATTAAAACTTATAATAATATTAGAAATATTATATAAATATAAATAAAAATTATGCAAAATCAAATATATTTTAGTTGTAAACGGATAATTATTATAAAAAGTGAGAAACTGAATAGATTAGATTTTAAAAATAGAAATATGTCTGTTCTGTGAGGATACTATACGAATTTTAGGGGTTTACTTCTAACACCGGTTTACCGGGCTCTCAAGGCATGGGCAGTGATTGCTATATATATATAAAATTGTTTACAAAATAAAGTAAAATTTCTTTTTCTGAGGAATTTTCGAAGATAAGGCTTTTAACGTCATTTCCTACTAATTTAGAACTTTCTCGCTCGCATCTCCTTTTCTTTACGCATACAGTCCTCCTTCTTCCTTCCATTTCTTCTTATGCACTCCGCATGCATTTAACTTCTTGTTATCATATTAGGACCCTCCTTCCCGGGGTTCCAAACCCATTCTTTCCTGCGTGTTCTTTCGTGTCCTCTTAGTTCTTCCGTATAGCCTTTGTCAGGTATCTACCTTATCTTCCCTTCTTTTCTCGTCACCACTACGCCGATGCAAATAATATACTTACTTATACTGTCTATTACTAATAGTTATTTATTATGTATCACCTTGGCTTAATATGAACCTGAAAGTTACCAATAATTCAGGAATATAGAAACCTCAGGCAAGACCCTCGTTCTGCCGCAGACAGTGGTGGGGCTGCATATCTTACGGTCACGGCAGGAAACCATAACGCAATTCCAAGTGGTCAGACGGATGTGATGTGTACCAAAAAAAAGAGAACAACGTACCCTTGTAAATAGCAGGTAAAGGGAGAGGAAATCAGCACGCCGCGCTAATACAAAGTTTATGTATATTCAGCAATATAATCCTGAAAAATGATATGATTTTAATTTATTTCTATTATGATGTATTAATTGAGTAATGGTATTGTTGTATAAACAGAGAAGAGATATTTATGATATCTCTTATAAATTTAATATTTAATAATCAATATAAGTGGTTATTATGTCAAAAATCAGAGAAGTCCACAAAGATATTTTCATTTTGTATATATAAAAATTTGTATTTGTAAATATATAGACTATCTTCTGTGTAATATAGTATTAGGAATATTCTAGATATTAATGAATGTATATTTAATATAGGTCTATGGTAAATATTAACTTCGATATTATATAAATATAGAGATGATCTTTCATGCTATAATGATGTACCGAGCTGACGGGAAACAAAGGAATCCGAAGCTCACTCAGCGGTCGAAAGATGTCAGTATGACTATCCTCAAACCTGAGTATATATAACTTCACGGAGGTTTCCATAAATTCAAACTCCGTCTGACAGGTACAGGTCCTAGTTAGTCAAGAGAAAATAGAGATGTTATAAATAATTTCTTAGATCGATTGTTTATTAATTTTTCACAGCTGGCAGACCAGAGAGGCACGTTTTAAGAATATAGAGAGATATAAATGACAGTTTTGGGAGTAGTAAGGGCAGAGAAGAGTAAAGAAAAACATCGATAGAGATTTCAGAAGATATAGAAATTAACCACGCAATACAAAAAAATATTGAATTTTTTCATAAATTGAATTAAATGATGATAAAGACAGAGAACACATATGATCTAGAAAGGGAGAGGCCGCTAAAGAAAAACCTCACCCCACCCCTGTAAGAGGGCTAAGCGCCCACATTTTTTCGAGGAGGTATGAAACGCGCTGTGGAAGGTTACAAGCCCTGGATAGGAAAGACCGATACAGAGAGGTGTTCGGGTCATTACAGTAACCGTCTTAAATTTACAGTCTCAAACGGAGCCTTTTAAAAACTCATGAAACCTGACACATGTGCAAGCTTTGAGAAGGGAAGCCCAGTAGTAGTATAGAAGCAAGAATGTTTGCGTGTCAGAGCTCATAAACATTGAATGAACATATACATTGGCAGGTAGCAATCAGAAAATCGTTGATAGTAGCGTTAAGCATACGGATAAGTATGGATAGACTGGGTCGTCTATGAATTTACTCTAATCACCGTTAAGAAGCTATCATAATGTTCAAAAGAAAGATAGGCGCAAGTAGAGGAAGAGTGTTATACTCTAGAGACTATAGAGGATCATAGAGAAGCAAAAAGAAAAGTGAGAGATACGAGATGAAAATTGAAAGTAGAACGATTCAATCTCCGCCCCGCAAGGATAAGAGGGAGAATTTCTTATAGATGAGACTACTATAGAGAGAGAAGTGGAGCAGGGAGGAAGAGAAAGAGGTACCTCTAAGACAATATGGGAAACCGAAGATTAGAAAGAGAACTCGAGCGTGAAAAAGAGAGATGAAAAACGAATAGTACGAAGGAGAAAATACGGTCTGGAAAATAACATCACACTTGAGAGGTCTGAAATCAGGTGACGTCTTGTAGGGGTACCACCCAGGAGCAAAAGGAAACAAGATGGTGAAGAGTGGAACAAGATGTTGTTACAAGAATAATAAAAACTCCCGATATACAGAAAGCTGTGCATATACGAGGAATGAGGAAGGAGAAATGAATGAAGGATGAAAGACGAATAAGAAGTTAGAGCAGCATATTAGCAAAGACACGGAAAGAGACATAGATCTCTTGAAAAACTAGCACTGGAGGGAGACATTTAAAGTCAGCAAACGTACATGAAGAAAGGAGAAATATCGTCAGCAAAATTAATGACACTCCGTAGAGATAGAAGAAAATTAACTAGATCGTGAGTCGATAAAAAACAAAGACGAGAAAAAGTGAACTCGAGAAAAGATGAAGTCAAGAAAGAGAAAAAGTAAAGAAACAGCGCAGGATAAGGAAAGTCGCAGAAAAGGTCATAATCAAAACGCATAGCGAAAATTTCAAAGAATAGAGTTAGTGGAACTTAAGACGAGAAGGAAAAGAAAGTATCACAAGTAGAGGACATCATATAACGCTTCAAAGAACGGCGAAATACTAGAGAGCCCTTCTCGTCTGAAAGAGGAACTACAAGATGTGTAAGGAGAGATATAGCATGTGAGAAAGAGATGAAATTTCGACAATTTTGGCTACGAGACTAATATAGTACAGATCTCTGAAAAATTAATATGCTATTCACCTACCAAGAAGCATAGAATGATTTGTGTAAGCACCAGTTACTAGATAAGGCAAAAGTACACTGGAAATATGTTTCTGATGCCAGGTTACGAAGCGGAAACGTAAGAGCCTTTGTTCTATAAGGGTTGAAGAGGGTGATTTTCTCGTTTCTTTCCTTTAAACATATCTCCCTATATCGGCTCTGTTTACTCTTGAAGCTTTACCCCATATAAGTAAATACAGTGTATAAGGAATTAAGATAGGTTTTCAGGATTTAAACTTTGGTAAAATGATAGATAATTCAGTGAATGTGGGTAGAGTAATCGAGATATTAGAGAAATAGAAGTAGTCAGATAATATAAACCTCGTAAATAAGAGGATATATTTGCTGTAGTGAGGAATATATGAAGCGTTAAGAATAGAGAAAATTAGAGGCTCTAGATAAATATTAAACCCGATAAGAGAGTTAAATTCAAGGAATGAGGGAGGAAGAGAGAAAGATTATAAATAAAAACTGAAAAAAAGGAAGTTCGTAATATGCTAGGGAGGATAAAATAACAAGAGAGAGAGTAGAAAGAGGTTACTGGATAAATAATACCCTGAATTAAATAGAAGTATAATTCAGGGAATGTAGGTGATAAGTGAATGCAGAGATAGTATAAATATAGATATATATATAGGCACAATTAAATCACCCAATAACGATTTACAGAATGATAGGGTAAGGTAAAGTCTCAAGAGAATGAGAAAATTTAGAGTGTATACAGTAATATTTAAATAAATCCGATAAGATGAAGGAAGAGTGAATCTAAGCATAGTGATAGGGAGAAAGTGACCAGAAATAAAAGAAAGAGGTTCAAGTTTAAGAAATAAAAACCGTAATGAGTAGATCAGATATATGAGGGTAATGGAAAATAAGTAGTAAGTGAAATAGAGGTCCAGATTTTAATTAAAACCCGAAAAACGGATTTCTATAATGAGGGTGAAGTGAAAGCAGAGTGAAAGAGAGTTAAATTTAAAAACTGTAAAAAAAGGTATTTGGCTTCTAGTTGGACTGACTAGTAAACTCAATAGATATATAAAAAGAAAGAGGTTACTGTAAATAATAACCCGAAGTAGGTATATCAAGAAATGATTTATTGTAGGATGAAATTAAGCAGATTAATGAGAGAGATCAGAAATATTCTACCGAAATATATATATTAATATATATATAATATATATTATATATATATATATATTATATATATTTATATATATATTTATATATATAATAATATATTTTATTATTATATATATATATACTAATATATTATATATATATTATATATTAATATTAATATATATATATAATATATAATGATTATAGAGTGAAGACAGTCTTTGGTAGTTGTGAAAGTTTTAGTTTAAGATTAGTATAGTTAGAGCAGCCTATGTATGAACAAAGTGGTCTGTGTGTATTATATAATTATTTTATATGATTAATATTGATTGGAATGTAAAAATCGAAACGATGTATGATGTTAGTATATATATGTATTTTTAAGAAAGTTTGTGTAATTCATCAGTGAGATAAGGTGGTACTGGTATGCAATTAAATCCTGTATAGTGAGGATGTATATATTAAAATAGGCGGAGTCTAAGTCTAGACTCATAGTAGCAGCCACTGGTTCTTACATTCTTACATGAGGTAGGTTAATGATGCTTTAACCTCATTGTATATGATTTAATAGAATTAATTTAAACTTAGTGATGACTATCACTTGTTCAAGTCTCTCCCCTGAATGACCGCCGATTTAAAAGACGTCCTAAGTTAGATCTAAAGTGTATCTCAATCCGATAGAATTATTTATTTGCCCAAGTGGCATGAGTGCGTACCTCTTTATATTTATCTGTCATCCTATTAAATTTTACATGCGTGGATTGGAAGAATTAAATTATTAAAATGTAAGAATACTGCCATGTACCTTTAGGATGAACGTGATAATTCTAGGATGTTTTAGTGTTATACTGTGCTGTTCTAGTTGCAAATTTTGTGATTACAGTGTTTTTATATGAATGATTGTATAACGTGTAGCAAGAAATAGAGCTGGCAGCCGATAATTTGAGTTTTGGTCATGTGGATAAAGATGGATGATATGTCGGTTATTGTGATTAAGTGACGGTGATATATATCATATTAGTTGGCGATGTTAGTGTTTGGGAATCGTATCAAGCTGGTATAGATTATATATGAGACCGAAGAAAATAAAAAGTGGATTTGAGTCAGTTAAAAGAGATAATGTACCTGGAGGATAAAGTAATTGATTGTGAAGTTTAAGCTAGAGTAGGAGTTTGAGAATAATTTCATAATAATTATGAGTGAGTAAGTGGTAAGATGTGACATGGTTATTTGATGAGGGTGTTACTGAGTTTGTGGCCCCTCTGGAAATATCATATATTTGTGGTTTTATGTAACCACACATAATTGTAACGAGATTTGCCATAGTGAGGGTCCGTCACGAGTTCCTACGTTAATAATAAGTACTTATTTAGAGGTGTGGATTTTTCTTAGATTGCATCAAGTTCTCTTAACTAATAGGTATAATGGTGATATGATCATTAGTATAAGGTAGGGTATCTTATCCTTTTCTCCGAATTTGGTCATAATTTTTTTACTTTCTACTTTTTGGGTTCCCCTTATTATAGGTACGATAATGGTTTATACGGGTCGATTACCTGCTGGGGAGTCTAGTAATGCTGTTGTAAATAATGCTGATATGCATGATGATTATATATATTTTAATAATATAAATTATATAGCTTATTTCTCACTCCCTATTAATATTAACAAGACATATATATCTAATATTTTAACATAAACATTACAAATATTATTATATATTATATATATATATATAGTATATTCCGATATTATACTCTAAAGTTTCAATCATATATATATATATATATAATATATATTAAATATTAAATTATTTTATATATATATATTATATAATAATATATATAATTGATATATATATATAGGGTTTTTATAGCATGTTAATATAACACAGATATTTGGACCGTAATAAATACATTTATAGGCCTATATATATTAAAATATATATTAATTATTATATATATATTTTTTTATTTCTATAATTTTTATTATATATATATTATATAAATAAATAAATAATTAATAAAATAAAATAAAAATATATAAATAATAAATATATAATATAATAAATAAATTTATATTAATAATAAAATAAATATATAATATAATATTAAATATATAATAATTAAATAAATTAAATAATTAAATATAATATATTAATTATATAATAAATTAAAATAATAATAATAAATAATTAATAATAATATTATTATCTATTAATATATATATATATTATTAATATATATTATATTAATATATTAAAATATATATATATATAAATTTTAATATATATATATATATATATATATACTTATATATAGTATATAATTAATATATATATATAATATATTATTAATTTATTAATTAATATTATATATACATTATTATTATATTATATTAATATATATATATATATAACTGGACGATATAGATACTACTAAATAGTGAGGGTCTCGTCGTCGTTAATATACCATATGATGATATTTGAATAGTACCTATAGGGTGTTATAGAATATTATATATTATATATATTTAAATATATTTATATAATTATATATATATATAATTATATATTTATATACTTATATTTATATTAATTTGATATAATATATTATAATTTAGACTGCTAGGAATACGAGATATATATATCTATCACTATAATAAATAGAGTAGACATTTATAAATGAGGTAGTGTCATATTATTAATATAAATATATATATATATATGATTAAAATAGGCTCGGTTATATTATATCATTTACTTATTATTCGCTTATAGTATATATTACTATATTAGAATTCATAATATATATAGATATATATTCTCTAATATATCATTATTATAATATTTTCTATATTATATATATATTCATATAGTCCATAGTGCATTTTGATTAATCGCACTCTTAACTATTTGTGTATTGTTGATAACAAAGCTATTGATTATATATAATATATATATATATATTATATTATATATATAATTAATATATATATATTTTAATATATATTATTATGTTCTATATTTGTATCAATAAGAATATTATTTATTATCTAATATATATATATAATTATATAGATATATATATTATATAATATATTATATAAATATATATATATATATATATATTATATTATATAAAATATATTTAATATTATCAATCATAGATATTATATTATATATATTAATAGTAGAATATATATATAGGTGAAGGTTATTAATCCAATAAAGTGAAAAGGATAAAAACTATTAAGATTCATTTATTTGATAGGATAAAGTTATATAGTGGAAAGATATAAGTATTATTATATAACATATGTTTATATATATATAAAGATAGATACATGTAAATAAAAAATTACTGTAATTTATAAAGAAAAAAAAAAAAGAAAAAAAAAAAATAAATAAAAAAAAATTATTTAATATAATATTACTCCAGAACGCTATTGCGTATGTACGTTAAGTCTTTTTAATAGTTTGTGGTGTCAACTTATTTTTTATTAATGGTATTGCGAGTATTATAATAATTTATTTTTTATTTTTTATTTAAACTATATAGAGGAACTACCCAAGGGTATATATATTACCGTACTTATCACTCGGTGATAGGCTATTAGTGAGTATACGGTTATTAATAGGATCTCTCGGGCCTTCCGGGAACGACAGTATGTAGTATATAATGGATATATTTTACCTACCCCCTTACTTGAGGAGAGGGGCGGAGGAATTACCCCGCGACACCCAAAATACAGTTTTTTTATACACGGTGCCAAGTTATAGGGGGCTATCGAGTTACCTATACGTAACGGATAAGGAATATACAGAGGTGTTACTATAGGGGATAACTTTTTCCATACCCCGTAGTTGTATAAGGGGCGGTATATACTAAGGGAACCCCACGCGTACTCACAGTCATACCTAAATATTTCCTTAAATAATAGGTGAGCGTGAGTGAGGTTTCTTTGAGTGAAGATCCCTCTCATCCTGAATTAGTATTAAGGTTTGAGTTGTGGGATAATAATAAGTCACTACCCTGTCGTATTCCCCGGGTAAAGTTAGCCGAAGAGGACCCCGTACATTATCACTTGCCATCTGGTGTTCGGAGATATTACCTTGGGTATGATCCTCAATTTAAGTTTTTAAAAAAAAAATATAAAAAAATTAAAATATAAAACTCCGAAAAATTAAGTTGGCTAATTTCGTTTTTTTCAGATCTAATAAAATGTACCACAGGACAAAGCATTTAGCGTCTCTGGAAGTAATTATATTATATTAAATATAAAAATAAAATAAAAAAATTAAATAAATAAAAAAAAAATAAAAATAAAAAAAAAAAAATTATAAAATATTACATTTGCTTTTGATGTTAAGTATATCAGTACATATTCTTTATAGTATAAATAATTAATCATCTTACTATCTATTATAAAACTATATTTGTATATATAAACATAAATAGAATAAAAAAAATGTATTATTTTCACCCTTATAGAGTAAACCTTTCACTTATAATATATTATTATATAATAAATATATATATATATATAATATATAATATAAATTATAATTTATTTAATCTGTAAAAAGGTATAAGATTTAATTATATACTATTATCATATAATAAATTATATATTTAATATATCATGATAACTATATGTATAGTAAATATAAAATAATGTGTCTAAATAATATGTATATAAACGATATTATAAAACAGGGGATTTATATTAATAAGACGAGTGGAAGTATATTAATATAATTATTAAATAATTTAATATATATATTATCAACGATCAGAAGAAACAAGATTATATTGAGATGGTTTATTTACCTAAATAATCTTCAGAAGACTCTTTGTCGATAACCTTTTTTGGGTACTCATAATAGGTAGAAAAAGAGAGAAAAAGTTTAAATGAAAATCCAAAATTTCATGCTGAATATGACGTATCCGAGAATAAAAATTTGAATTACAGAGATTTATTAATTTTTGATAAATTTATTGAATTTCATATATAATTGTAAGAACATATTAAACTTGAGCCTCTGCTGAATCAATCAAAATGTTTTCTTAGTACATTGTTCTCTTAATTTATTGTACACAAACGGAAAACGATTAAAATCTCTTTATTCAATATTATTTATGATGATGCTTCTGGTATTTGGATATAAAGGATATATATATTAATTATATATATATTATATATCTAATATATATATTTAGATATAAGGTTATATAGGTTAATATATATATATATTTTATATGTATGTTTATACTTCTAAGTAAACATCTTATTATATATTATTTCCAATAGTTGAAATAAAACCAGTTAAAAATAAAATTAAAATTAAGTTAAAATTTTATATAAAAATATTAAACCTTTTACTCTAATTATTTATATACTTCTATATATATATATTAATAGGATTCAGTTCATAGTATATAGGTATAGAGCTTAATTACGACTGACGTAAATCCAGGAATTTACCTCGCGTATATTATAATTTTATAAAGAATCGCGCTAATCGCTAATTCCCGTCAAATTCCGCCGGCCTTTTGTATTGGAAGAAAAGGAAGTAGTGGATCAATATATGAACGCGTAATTTATAGATATATTAGTATAAGGATTAGAATAGTGAGTTAATATATTAATATATTGATAATTAATTTAGTTAAAAAATGAATATATAGTAAAATAAATTAAGGGAAATCTCTCTTTGTATTAATCATTCTATACAGATATCAGTGGTAATAAAATTTTAGTGTTATGGTCTTTACTTACTTATTAATTTTTGTGATGTTATAATAATGTTTTATTCGTGTAGAATTAAGTCCCTAACATTAGTAAGTGTGTTTTAATTATATGCTAGTGTAGAGTGGTGAGTATTTTCAATAATAGAACTCGATCCGCATCCACCATTGCAATGAGCTCTCCGGTTATGTAGGCCCGCTCTTCACACTGTTCCTGGGTGAGGAATCTTGGAACAAGGCGAGTACAGACTCGGTTCCAAGTCAAGTCTTGTGCGAGGATCGCAGAGTGACAACAGTCAAGAGACAATCCACGACATATTTGCAAACTAATCTATCGAGAGAATAGATTATCCCTACCGAGACAGTTTTTCGATTACCTAACGTTATACTACACTTATGTAATTAAGTTAGTACATCAATAGCACTCACTTAGGTTTAGAATGTGAGAGATACTGACGATATATATAATACGCTATGCATCTGTCCAGCTACTCCCGCCCTTCTTTAAAATACACATACGTAATATAGCGCTAGCTCTATCTACAATATATAACTCGGGTTCTAATACTCACATTTTGAGATTCATTCACCATATACTCCCTTATGTAGTTATATAAACTAATTTTTACCGTATAAATTTTTAACACACAAAATTTAAATAAGGCACAATACACTGAGAATTGTAAATTAGCGGACACAATGCTTACAGCAATCATTAGTCAATATTACTGACTGCTGATTACTAATATCAGTCCTTGATCAAATTATCCTGCGCGCAACATATTATCTCACCACCTTACGATTCATCCAATATTATGTAAAATAATGAAGACTATCCAAATGTTTCAAGTGAGTATTTATTATTTTAATCATATCGACCCATTTATTTATTTTCATAGTAAAATATATTGATTAATTATTAATTATATGCTAAAGATATATTATATTATTATATATATATATAATAATAATTATATATATATATAAATAATATTAATAATATATATATTAATATATATATATATATATATAATATAATATATATATATATATATATATATATATATATTTATATATATTGATATTAATATATAATATATATGTAAATCTAGTGGTTGATCAGTAAGTTCCACTTCTGATATTATGAGTTATTATGATTTTTTATTTACTAAATTTATTACTAATTTATTACTAAATAATAATATATGTGTAGCACACTATCGGAATGTATACATATTTTTTTCTTCTTTACAGAAAAATTAATATTTAATAAATTATTTAAAGAAGAAAAATAAGAAAACTTGTACCAATAATTGAAAGTTAAGGTAAGTTAGTGTTAGTGTATTATATTAATTAATTATTTTGTGATAGTGTCCCTTATTTACTTGTAACTATAATAACAGAACTAATTAATGAAAGCTGGATTGTACCAGTTATAGTAAAGAAAGGGTTTTTTTTTTAAAAGGTTGCGGTAATCTTAGAATAAGGTAAATTTCGGTATTATCAATTAATTTATATGTATTATTCATATAAATAAAAAAAAAAAGATAAAATAATAAGGATCTATCCTATTTAAGTTGACATAGTATAAGTAAATTTATTAAAAAATATTAATTATAAAAAAGAGCAGGAGCTTTTGAACCCTACATAAAACAGAATAATGAGAGCAGAAAAGAAATCGACACGCTCATTATTTAGTTGAATACACAGAAAGAAAATTATATCATGTTGACATAAGAATTTTCCATCAACCTACTGAATTATCACTCTCATGGGTGATAAATTTTTAAACGTATCAGTTGGTAAAATAAACATGAAAGATAACAATTTTTTATCATTATCATAATTATGATAATATATTATAATTATGTGGGCGCAACATACTGTATAACCCTGAAAAGTATAAATAACCAATTGAGCTAATTTTAATATTAATTAATATAACTTGCACCAAAGGGTTTAAAATTACTATATATATATATTAAATATATGTATATTATAGTATATATTAATATATATATATATTTATAAATATACTTTTATAAATATATATAGTATATATTAAATAATATATATATTAATATATATATATAAATATATATACTATCATATATATATATATATATATATATATTAATATATATTATAATATATTAATATATATATATATATAATATATATATATATATAATATATATATATATATATATATATATATATACTAAATCAAAAATAAAAGATAGCATTTTTATTTGAGTATAAGTTTATAATTATGAACCTAATAAAATAAAATATATTTATATAAATATATGAAAAGCATGAAAGTTTAAGAATCAGTATAAGAAATGTCTATGACCATTAATAATGATTAATATTAAAAATTTATTATTATTTTATTTTTACATTATTTTAGTTATATTCTAATTTTTGGTTGCAATCACACCTATTATGTAAAATTGAGAGTATTAATAAATTATATATAACTATTTTATAAACTTACAAAAAAAAATTCATTTTATATACTATATAAAATGTTCTTTAATTTCAACCACATATTTCAGGATATACAGAATATGGTAATTAATATCTTAAATTTATTATATAATAATAGCTAATATGAGAAAAGATACTATGCTATATCTCCACAATGATAAAATCTACCTATTTTATCAACGCTATATATTGCATACTTTCGCGATGTCGGAATATTATAACTATCTATCAATGGCAACTGCGGTAATGTTAATATATCGCATTATTCAAGCAATGGTATTTCTTATCCAATATATAGATATTAGATGTATTTTGAACCTATTGAGATAATATAAAATAGATGCAATGACCACAAGGCAGGAATAGGTATCACCAAATTCCATTTTACCCTATCAAAATCGTAAACAACTTTAGCGAGCTATGTAGAGAAACTAGTTGTGGTTACTCATTATCCCCTCAGCAATCCAACATATGATGTCAGCATACACTATTAATATTCTGAACTAAGTAAACTTTAACAACAGAGCGAAAGATATAAGTCTCTTCGAGTATATATTAATGATATATTGAAATCTTCGAAGATAGTATAAGAAATTTAATACATATGAAAAACGAACACTCTAGTTATAATAATAAAGGCGTTTCTGTAGGTACTAAGAGAGATCTCAAATAAAAAAATCTTTTATAAAAATAGCCATTGTTCAATAAAACACAATTCAACACAGATCATTGATCAATCATTTTAAATTATATAATGTCAAGTAACATGCACTAATCAATCGTCGCGACGAAACGAGTAAAGTAGCTAACACGCAATTAATTTTGTACATTTATTACAATTTTAAATAGCATCTAATTTTTTATTCATTTCAAAAAGGTTCAAATAATTTTTGGTTATACTTGAGTCATACTTTTCGAGATAATTCATTTTTGAAATTTTAAAAAATTTTAAAAAGTCATAATTTCATAACTCTTTGAAACCTATTTACTATATTCTGTGTATATTGGCTTAAAAAATATTATTTATGATAATACATTTCTATTCACCAATTGTCACAAGATTTCTTTCTCTCACTTTTTTAAACTTTAGACATTCAAATAAATATTTGGAAGTGTCAAAGAGAAAATCATATATAAATAATATAAATCAATTAGTAAAAGTTATACAAATAGTATTCCAGTAGATAAATAAATGCAAAATGATATATCAATAAAATACAAATAATAAGTAATAATAATAAAACAACACGTAATTGCCTGATCTGTAGCATAAAAGCTATGACACCTAGATCATTATAACGCAACAGAGATAATGTCGATTTATTGCATAGACATACATAGTTATTATCATGGTACCCCATTAAACAAGGTAAAGTGGAAACTTATTCTTATTATAAACTATACATAAACGTTACATAAGACGTGTAAATACGATAAATATTATCAATCAATATGCTTATGTACATTATATGTATTACTGAGCGACAGTTAACGACAATTAACTCCGATAATATTCAATTATTACACTTAACACACATAAAAAAAACTTAAGCATTGTATAGTATATACCGTGTGTTTATCTAACAATACAAATTAGGTAATATTAAAATTAGTTTATTATATAGTTATAAATATTAATTGTTATTATAATCAGATATATAATTATTAATTAGATGATATTTTATGACGTATAAATAAAAAATTATATAATTTATTAATAAAGATTATTCTTATATAATATATATATAATATTATAGTATAGCATTTTTGTAGGCACGTATATCTATACTTGTCCACACAACCGAGTTAATGAGTATATGTTGACAATTCGCAGTACTATGGTGCTAATCTGACGTACTATTTATCCATGTAACTTTTTTTATATGATAATTTATTCCTCGTTATTCAAGTCACCTCATGCAATAATAAACAGAAAGATGAATCATAATTATTAAAATATTATTTATATATTTTGATGTCACAAAATGGTAGTGTAATTATTTCGTTGTCAAATCACAATATACTCACTATAATATATTATTTTATTTTATTATAAAAAATGTATGAATAATATATTTCTAAAATTCTTTTAACTTACTAATTATATATATATATTATATATATTATACGTATATATAAATATACTATAATATATATAAAGTTCAGTGATAATTATTGTATTAAATTACAGCAGACTATTTATTTGTGTCTGGGCTTTAGGTAACTTCATTAACTTCTTTGCCTTTTATTGTTAAAATTCTTTAAGATTCAGTTAAGAATCATTATTCTAACTAATTTGGGCATATAAAACTATTGTAAATTGTTAAACATCATTAATATGACATTGCATATTAAAGTATTTATTTTTTATAATCTACTCAAAAAAGTGCTAATAGACTACTTCCTTAATATTATTAATATTGCTAATATTATTATACGACTATAAATTTATTTGTGAATATATGTAAATAAAGAAAGAAAATCAATAACTCTTTATTTTTGACCATAACAAAAGGTTTCAGTATCAAAAAGTAAATACATGCAAGGAAATATTCAGTAGCGTTACTTTTATTATCAAAAAGTAAATACATGCAAGGAAATATTCAGTAGCGTTACTGAATATTTGAATTCATCAACCGAGGCCGCCGAGTTTGGCTCACACCGCTATATTAAATAATTGGACCCTAGGGGATTAAAACCCCCGCACAAAGCTTTTTGATTAACGCACCAAGAGGCGGTGAAAAACGCCTTCGAAAGTAAGGGGTTGAGAAACATACGATAAAAATACGAATTCACATATCCTATAACATACACACTGTGTTAAATAACAAGCCAACAGCCACCTGAAAAAATGCACCCGGCGTCGCCGACAACTGGCGCCTCGAATTATTTAATAAACGGGATTAATGACACAAGCGAGCGAAAATAATATATGAATAAGAGTCTGAGAAAGTGCCATCCGGAAGAAGCGAAGTTAGTTAGCCTGAAAAAATACCTTAATAGTTACTCACTCTAATAAAAAAATAAATTTTTACCCCCTATAAAAGCGACAAATCTAATTGTGCCTTCTATTTATATCAAAACACAAGTACAAAAATGAGAAGTGCCCGGTATGAAAGGCCATACCATTGATGGTGAAAGATAGCCTCGGCGTATCACATCTAATGTGTACGAGAAGCACGTTCTCGACATAGACTTCGTGCTATCAGTCTTATCTAAAGTCAGCACCGTGTCACTCAATCTTGCATCACGATTGTAGTAAAAAGTTTAAAAGCCAGTTAATCACAGCGCGAGCAGGAAAAAAGGTCTATGTAGGCGCAATAAGTATCTGAGAAAAAACGTGAGAGGAGAAGATTTTGAGATTATTCCACTTATATTGAGATAACATCAATTGGATTAATATATCTATAAACCACAGAGGAAAACTTGAGAACACTCGAGAGAGGAGAGCGACGACTTATCTATCAAGATGTCAGCGAGAAGATAGAGACAAGACTGAGAGACGAGGTTAAGAGCAGTTTTAAATATTTATAAGTTTATATAAGATAATATTAATTATACAGTAAAAAATTTTATTATTAATGTACTAATTCATTATTGAGTAGTGAGGCATAATTATTAGGGAGCACAGACAACCAAAAGCAAAGATTCGAGATAACTCTATACCCCTTAACTAGAATTTCCTTTTAAAAGTTTATCATAACTATAATAGTATTCTATAATAATAAAAACTCCCATATGTATTAATTAGACTTATAAATCAATAATATAAACTTATCGAGTTAACTAAAATATTCTATTAACGTAAATTCCATATACCTAAGTTTCTCACACCACATATAAGCAACCTATGTATTATATAAAAAATTCACCTATAATTATATATATTGACCTATAAAAAATTTTTCAAATAACTTCCAATAAACCTACAATATATTTATAGTAATATATTATTATATATCAATAGCATTCAAGCTTAAAGTTTTTCAATATATATAATAATTTCATATATACATATATATTCTATTGGATTAACGTTAAGAGATATATTTTAACATTTTAAGAATGCACCGTAAGCTTCGCGCACAAAGCATAATCAATACTCTACCACGTCATATAGCTACATTTAGAGAGTCCCAAATATACATATTTACAGACTCTAAACCAAACTTTAATACTAGTCTGACATATTCCTCTGTTGATGGTTTTATATAGAGATTTAACAGAGTCAAACATATACTTTGCTAGCTCTAAAGAAATATATTTCTACAACATATTTTCTTAGCATAGCTCACCACTATCTCTTCTTCGCATCAACAGGCCATGAATTCAAACAATCCCCATGACGAGATCCTAATAAATTTCATGCTTAAAACTTATTATATTCCCAGTAAGTTCCAATATTCCCAGTAAGCAATAACTATAGAAATCTAACAGAGGAGAAATAAGAGATAAAATTAATACACTGCTATCTCTAAATAATTATGCATGTAGATGCCAAAAACCTCTTTCAGCTGATAAATTAATTTTCTTCTATTTAGCAATATCCATAAATTCTGAATAAACAGAATATTTTTATTTTCTGTTTGCATATCTAAAAATATATACCCTATCATAAATAATATCTCATGAGATGTATTCACTTTTGTGACCAAACTAATTACTTAATAGACCACATACCAGAGCGTTTGGTAACACAGCAAATTGTTCTACTATTGATTATTCATACACTGCACAAAGTAATTCCCTATCATAATAATTCATCTAATAGAAAGCTTAGAAAATTTTAATATTTTAAATGTAATTTTTTATTTGTTTAATATTATTATGAGTTTATAAATTATGATGTTTGACACTTACAGGTAAATGAGTTTCACATATTTAAAACTCCCATATAAGAATATTTTCCTAAAATTCCAATAAGTTCTATCATTATTATATGTAAAACTTAGTATTACATAAATTCCCATATATAAATACTCACTCACTTAGTTATATTTTATGTTTTATTAACTTCTGAGAACGAGATCCATGTTTAATATGGATTTAAAATTTACTCACTTATTATTAAACTCAAAGTATTATATAATTTATATTCTTCACTTATTTAATTTCATTTATTTTTATTTCACCTTTATTTTGTTTTTAGATACCTCCATAATAACTACTAGTTAGGGTGATATATACTACTGTCTAAGGTTGTAATCTATACAGTGTACTTATCACACAAACGTGCCGCCGTACTCAAGAATTCATTCCTAGGTGTTACAGTCTCTCGTTATATATATTTTTTATCATCGCAAATAGTATTCTCTGATAGCATGGAATACAATAGTTTATTGCAAGTGTTATAGAACTCTTCATTATTTACGTTCATGATCACACATACCGAATATTGCTTACTGACTTCCTTGCTGCAAAACTTTAATATTTCTTGTCGTTTATTTTGCTCCGTCGTATTGCCTCTACGATATCTTGGTATTGCAGCGGTTATCTACCAGATCCGCCATACAGCAAATACAGTAGTCCTTTTTCTTGAGATGCCATATCTATCCCCTTGGTGCTGAATCTGCCCTGTGATAGATAGTTTCCCCACACGTCTATTAAAACTTCAATAAGGGTTAGAGACATGTAGATGAGATATAAATATCACAATGAAATACTACTATATTACATATCGTCTCTATATGTTTTACGAGATATATCATTTACACCGCTTATATTACCACCTCTTATTATATATATAATATAGTTATATATATTACTTTTCGAATATATACTCAAAGCTCATAATTGACTTGGAACAAAATGTTTAACTTTTGGTGGTGTTGATTTCTTGTATTTTTCTTTATTTTATTCGATTATATATACCTCACCAACTGCAACATCAAACTTGTACCTATAAATATACCAAAAAGGTATATTAGTGTCAGCAGTATACTAGTTCACACTAGGTGATTATACAATCATTTTTGTGACATTCTTTTTCCTCTCTCTCTTTTACTTTCTTATTACATTTTTTATCTATAGTATCACAAGTACCATACTAAAGTCGTTATATATCTACCTTCAATACTCTTCTTTACTAATCGTAATCATTACACCCTTAGAATAACAATGTAATATAATAATATATAATGCTATAAGTAAATAATTATATATTAGTATATAATATATAGTATATAATATAATAGTATAATAATAATATGTTGCCAATAACAGGTTTTCTTTTTTTTTGTGTGTGCGTAAATACTTTATATATATATATATTCACTATATTCTAATTAATATATTATTCACACAGAGAAGTACTTATCATAATATTATATATATATATATACTATTAACATATACATTATATAATTATTTATTAGTATCGTAGTATTAGTTTCACATTATGTCCAGTCGAATTTTTGGGTAAACGCACAATAGGGCAAATAGTAATTAAATAGCCTCACTCACTCAATACAACAATTTCGGTTAGAATTGTTTTATAATATTAATATTAATTTAAGTAGTTGAGGGGTCCGTACGATAACAAGCGTTTTAATAGTTTGTATGTCACATGGAGGTCCTGATCGAACCTGGGTACCCTGAGAGACAGACTTGAGTCCCCCGGGACAACCCATATCGGTACCCACAACAGCAACCCACAACAAACAGCCTTTCTCATCACCACACTATCAACGACCTACATTAGTGAAACCACGGAGAACTCCCTTATTAAACATGGCGGAGTGATGAATTGACACGGCACGGAGAGAGACGATGTGACGGCTGTGAACGTGAATAGGCTCTTTATGTCCAAAACATTCAATAAGTAAGATACAACCATATTTCCTCCTGGAAGGTTCCACCCCGCAATCGGGTGCGGCCCCAGATTCTTCCGCTTCCGGTTACACCCAAACTCACATCAACGTCTGAACTCCGTGTTGATATGTTCATCTTTGCACCTACTATCTACACCACTTCGAACACTAAAGGTACAGGTGCATTACAACACAGATCCAAAGAAAAATGACTGTTCCTCAAGACTACTTGATTGCGAGCATTCGCATTTAGTCTCGTTATTTCAATCTCTTCTAATATTCGAGTTCCACCAGATGCTAATGTCATCAGCAAGAAGTGGCAATAGGAAGCAAAACCATTAGAAACAACCATCCAGACGCTTTCAGGCACCACTTTAATCCGCCGAATTCAAGAAATTTTTAATAGAAAAACTTATGCGCTACCAGATCACCCCACATATCTGCATTTAGGTTATGCGGAAACTCTAAATCACGAAGAAGCTCTCTACCTATAATAATGGAGCCAAGAACGAACTTAGCAATAACTGCAATTCGTCATCACAATTATTTGAGAAATTGTAGATCACCGGATATATTTCCCTCAGTAGTCATCCAGAGAAATTTGAATATTTATAAGTATTTCTCAAATTATCATACAAAAATTAAATAAGAACTTATAATCAGAAGGATAGCCATATGAAGAATCATTTCCCCTATTACAGACTTGTCCGCATTGGGTCGACAGTTCTGTCAGAGAGGGGTAATATTTACTCATATGAACTTGAATTACCGAGCGCTTAAATTAATAACAAGACATAAGATGAGCCAAGACTCTTTTAGAGCCAAAGAAAAACACAGCCTCAGAGCATTATAAATCATTCAAATAATGTTTTAAGTATAGACCAAAAAGTTAGACAATAGAAGGAGGAGGAGAAAGAAAAGGTGAATGCAATGGGAGAGTAATTTTGAAGAGGGTGAGATAGAAATAGAAAAGATCGAAAACCAAATGGCCGTGGAGTTATGAAGAATAGAACAACAATAATCCACCAGTAGGTTTCAGTAGATAGATATGAAACGCTAATAATGATTTGGCCAACCGGACTATGACGCGAAAATACAGAAAGAGCGAAAACTAGTAACCCAAAGTGAAATGCTCCCTATTTCTCCCTTTACTGCCATATCCTTTTAAGGGCAGCGTCCAGGTAAAGAGACACACACAACAGCAGACTGACAGTACGCACCTTGTATTCCACTTTCCAAAGTATCTGCTCCTACCACCCCCCCCCCAGCGTTATACTATATATACACAGACCCATTTTGTCCTTATAGATATACGAACAACTCCAAACTAGAGCCTCCCGGAGTAAATAGTATGCGTCTCTTCAGTAGGCACCCAGACAGTGACTGCTCAGGAGTGCAACCTAGTCCTATGCCTAAACGACAACAGAGATATTGGTCAAAAAAATCTAACGAGAATAGAAACGTTGAGTTGAATGATTCAACACCGATTCTTCCTCAGAAATGACTCGAGCATTGGTGATAAATGGCTGTGCTATCAAAGATTCAACTTTCTGTGTGGCAATACATCGAGCACGGTTTTATCACTAGGAGAGAAACACTACGTTACTCATCTCCTAATCCTACAGGAATTTGTCTTCACTTTGAAAATGGCGGCCGCAAAGCCAGACACAGAC
Organism: Trachelipus rathkii; assembly: GCA_015478945.1. Taxonomy (NCBI): domain Eukaryota; kingdom Metazoa; phylum Arthropoda; class Malacostraca; order Isopoda; family Trachelipodidae; genus Trachelipus; species Trachelipus rathkii. The sequence goes on from JABUQX010022870.1 coordinate 28,286, forward strand.
TCTAGAAAGCGTATAAATGATGTTATAATGATCGAAAGGTACCACTATAATTGAAACACAAGTTCTGAGATTGATAGCACAGCATGCAAAACTGAGCTACTACCGCCCTTCTCGAGTCTAACCAGACTGACGAGTACCTGAGTCGGGATTTTCTTCTCCTAGTCATAGTTAAACAAGCAAGTTTCGAGAACACAGCGGCTCGTATTGAACAGAAGCCATATGACTTCAGAAGAGATCACGAATCGAAATAACGAAGGCACTGGGAATTGACTATTATAGAGTCAAGCCAGTTAGCTCATAAGAGTTGCAAGGGTAGTTGAATCAAGAATAAGCATCTACCGCCCTCGGCCTATGAAAAACCGAGAGAGGTGACATATTGGTGAAAAGGAAATATGTGAGGATATGCCTCATTCCCACCGAGACTATTTGAGTTCGAACCCCAATCTTGATGTCGCGTTACCGGATAGACCGCCATCAGCTCAGAAGGGGTAGAGGTCATAGCTGAAGTAGAGATTTGCAAAAGAACTATCTCTGTAGCCCAACATCATTTGGTCATTTGCCCAGATTCCTCGTCTTGACACTCATCATAAGATACTATAGTATATCTAATGCTAGATCCTGATGTACTACTCCAGCTCTTTTAAGAGAAAACACCTACACCAACATCATGTTCGCGCATGCGCGCCCTGCACGCTATAAAATAATTTCCGCACGTAGTTTTTATGTATCGTCTCACTATAATGTATCCCATCTGCAGAGAGGATACGCAACAGATTATGATTTCCGTCATGATCGATGTTTCAGGGTCTCGTAGATTATCTTGTCTTCTATACCGAATATTGTCAGACGAACTTTTCATGAGTCGCACACTCTGCCGACAACTACATTTAGTTATTCCCCTCTGCCCTGTTTTGGAACACGCCCTAATGCATTATTGATAAACCAGCCATATCGTCACTCCCGCGAGCACTTTTTCTAGTACCACAATTTTTAATTTAATCCTACATTAATTGCTTATCTTTCACTTCCTACTAAGTCTCCACGAGCATCATGCATCTAATTTCCTCAATGTTCTTGTCTTACCGATTTGCAACCAGAATTTCAGCATATTACCTGAAATGTCATACAAAGCAATAATGATAAATATTACTGTAAACAAAGAGCTTTTTCCTTGACACCGGAAGTTCCTTGAATATAATAAAGTTCTCGCACTACAATGAAATAAAAGATAGTTTTAATTTAATTTCCAAAGACATTAATCTCAGTCTTGAGAGCATTACCCAGGGTGTAATACAAGTACACGGGATTACAACACTCACATTAGATATAGCTAATAATGTTTGCCAATACACATTCGTCATAGTTGGGGACAACTGTGATTTTTATGGGAATATTATATTAGGTTGTGACATTTTATCACAGACACCACTCGTATTTGATTTTTCGGAAAGAAAATGTTATTTTAAAATAGAAAATAGTTCGGGTTTAAAAGTAGATGTGAATAACCCTATACAGCTTATGGTAGATAAAAAGGCGAAATTATCCGCGAAAGTAGCGGATAAAAGGTATTTCAACCCGAGATCAAATACTATCTGCGAAAATAATACATCAGGAAGAAGGAATGAACGCCGACGGCAACGATGGAAATACATAAGACGTCGTCGACCCTATATGGGAGTGAATCGACGCGGTGGTACCAATAGTGAGTACTCTCGTGCAAACCGGTGGCGGCACCAACCAAATCCTGCATGGCAAAGGTATAAAAGATTTAATGAATATAAATATAATAATAGAAAAAACTGGCAAACTGGAAAAAGAAATAGGCGCAATAACTTTGAAAGAAATCTGGAAAAGGAAATAGGCGCACAAATTTTGAAAGAAGAAAGCGCAGAAATTGGCGCAGAAACAATAAAAGAGGCTGGTACCATAATAATAATAGGTACTCAAGAAACAGCCAGTATGATAATGAAAACTGGTATGAAAGCACCAGTAATGAAAGATTTAAAAGACCGCCTCGAACTCTCAGGGAAGATGTTTTTAAAGGTGACTTGTATTGTTATAAAGTCTCAAGAGCCCCGGATTTACCTGTAATCCGTGAGGAAGATGCGGAAGATGACTCAGACACTTTTGAAGAAGATTCTGAGTACGATATCCAGAGTAGCGAAAACCGCACTCGTATGGAGTACGCACTTGAAAAAGCGAATATCATACAACGCGCCGCTGGCAAATATAAAAATGAAGACTCATATAACTCAGATGATGAGAATGAGCATAGGGGTCAATCGTCTGATTATAGTTCAGATAGCGAGAATGAGCATAGCGCTCATTACTTAGATTGTGAGGATTTTACGCCTCATCCATCTGATCAAACGAAATATTTCGATCATGATGAAGAGAATTATGAATTTAATTCTGAAATAATTGACCAGCACGGTTATGATCATAGCTCTGACCGTCGCAATAGCAATATTAATATTCCAATTACTACTATAAGGAAATTTGCCAGACCCAACAAGAAAAGTTGGAATAAGAAGTATTGGAAGAATCATGGTGAAGATTCTGAAAGTAACTTCTTGGTTGATGGTGTTAACACAGTACGGCACCGCACCATACCATCCAATGCTCACAATACACACCAAAACTCTCATAGATATTCCAATTGGTATAGAGATATTAGGAAGCGCGCACCGAAGTACCTCAATAATGCCAAAACGAATGGAAAGAGAAGGAGGAATAGTAAAGGGGCTAGAAGATGGAAGAGTGACGCAGCCAACACTGTAAACCAACCAATTCAACCCACACAAGTTGTGGAATGCTTACAAACAAGCAATCTGCACCCGTTAAGAGGCCAGTATGACGGTATAAGGTCTAAAACTCAAATCACACAGCCCGTGTGTACGTCAATGGTACGTAAGACGTCTAATACCACAACATCAAACAGAGATGAACTTAAGTGGAACCAAACTGGTATTGATACAGATGTGAACTTGGAATTGATCAGCCAACAAGCATCAACTTCAATCACTAGTGAGAGAAACTTAGGAAATCGTCTCAAGTCACATCATAAGCATAGAAAGAAAAGATGTGCATCTGATTCTACCTTGTGGAATGTCCGTAAGGAGGAGAGAGATAATTGGGTCCCAGAGTCCGTCAATGATCGTCAGTCATTGCACTCAATTGGGAAGAGCTTAAAGACCTCAACAGGAGTGACTGTAGCCCAAAACTCTCAAGTCCAAACTGACATGAAACAACTTATGTCAACGGTAGACCAGGAGAGAATAAGAAAAAAGATGTTAATAATAAATAACGATGGTAATAACTTAGAAAAATATACACCTGAAACCAAAGGAGAACCTTATTTGTATGAAGATACAGATACCATGTGTATAGTTAAACTTAATAATAATAAAAGAATCATACCTAATTATAAGTATATCTTAGAAGCTAGAATTGAAGATGAAAAAGCGCAACAATTACCTGACAACAGTATGGTAATTACAGTTCCAACTGATGCCTTTAGAGGCAGCGCAGCCATCTTTGTACGGAGTACTTTATCAAATGTGAAGGAAGGTAACATAGTGATAGAGCTGATTAATTTAGGGAGCCGCCCTGTTGAAATAATAAAGGGTGAAGCCATAACTACAGCCTATCCAGTCTTGAGAAGAAAACATACAGAAATAGAAAGAGTCAACGCCACACGCAATACGATGATGAAACAGATACACACCCAGACTATGCAAGAGTCCAGAAAAGATTATAAAAAGCGGAAGTTACCCACAATAACAGAAGGGTTATCAGAAAAGGAATTATATATGACCTATAAAGAGATATTGACGAAAGATGAAGAAAAGTATCGAGTGTTACAACGACCTGAGGAACTTGAAAACATTATTGATTTTCTCATGAAAAACAGAGACGTTGTGGGACTGGCAGATGACCCCATAGGGCAGTTCCCCAACTATCAATTTAAACTAGAACTAGATGAAAAATGCCCAAAGGTCCTATACACTCCACAGTATCAGCAACCCAGATCTTTCGTAAACGATATTAACACTTGGACAGAGGACCAGTTGAGGAAGAACCTGATTGAACCATCAGTGTCTCCCCACAGTAGTCCCTTGCTAGTCATTCCTAAGAAGTCTGGAGGTCGTCCCAGGATTTGTGTCGACTACCGGAAGTTGAATAAATGGACAATAGGGGACGCATACCCCATACCTCTAATACAAGATACGGTGAACTCACTAGGGCGAGCTAGTATATTCACCTGTGTCGATGTTCTCGATGGCTTTTATCAGATTTCATTGAGCGAAGAAAGTAGGCCATTACTAGCGTTTAGAACACAGAGAGGAGCTTGGCAGCCCCGAGTCCTGCCAATGGGTCTGAAACAATCCCCAGCTGTCTTCAGTAGGGTGATGGGTCTCGTATTAAGTGGAAATTAGCTAGCATAAGATTAGATCACATATAATTGACAGAATATTAATAATAATACACCTCAAGATGTAATTCGCATTAGCACGATAGCCTATCAAGAAGTTTTTGATGCACTGAGGAAAAGCAACTTCAAAGTTAAATTTCTGGAGAAATGCAATTTTTTTTCAAGAAGAAAATAGTCTTTTTAGGATACTTGATTTCTGGTCAAGGGGTTACAGTAGACCCTGAGAAACTAAAAACTTTGTCGAAAATTAGGACACCTGTCAGTGTACCAGAGGTACGCTCCATACTTGGGTTTTTCGGTTTTTTTAGAACTCTTATGCCCGATTTTTCAAGTACCGCCGAACCACTGACCAAACTACTTAAGAAAAAACAAGAATTTGTTTGGGGTGAAGAACAAGAAAGATCGCTGAGTAAACTGAAAGATTTACTGTTAGCAAGATCTATTGTACAATATCCCGACTTTAATAAAGAATTTATAGTAGTTACCGACGCATCCATCCACGGATTAGGAGCTGTACTACTCCAAGAGAATGATAAAGGTGAAGAACTACCTTTAGCTTTTGCGAGTAGAACTTTGTCAAAAGCAGAAAAGAATTACGCTCCTACCGAACTAGAATGTTTGGGAATTATCTTTGCGTTGAGGAAGTTTAAGAATCTAATATACGGATATAAGATAAGAGTAAAGACTGACCACTCAGCAGCAGTCTCAATATTCACTAGTAAAGACTATCCAACAGCAAGATTGGCTAGATGGTCTCTAACAATATCTGATTTTAACCCTAGTTTTGAACATATAAAGGGTACCAAGAACTCAGTTGCAGATTTCTTATCCAGATATATACCCGACTCAGGAGAAAGGGATATAGAAGAGATAAGAGCAGAAGAAACCAGACAAGAAAAACTCAATATGATAGAACACCAAACTAAGGTAAATAAGAATGTAAAAAGCTCCATTAATCAGAATAAAAAGAACAAAGATATAGAGGTAGATAAAGGTAAGGTTGATAATGAAATTAGAAATAAAGATAAAACAGAAGAAATATTAACTTTAGATACTGCAACCATTTCGAAAGAACAAAAGAAAGCAGACGAAATGAAAATAGAATATGAAGATCTGCGTAAAGGTAAAAAGATTAAGGGTTTGAAATTCTTTAAAAATATGATTTATATAAAGATTAAAGAAAACTACAAAATATGGTTACCCAAATCTTTAATAGAGATAGCTATTGACATGACTCATTCAATACAGGGTCATAGTGGGGCAGAAAGAACTCTAGAAAAGTTGAGGAGAAGATATCACTTTCAGAACATAAGGAAAACAGTTGAAGAGTTCTGTAAAAGTTGCCACACATGTCAAGAAGCTAAAGGTCCTAAACCAAGAAAAGCAATAATAAAAACATATCCTTTAGCTGAACAACCATTTCAGAGAATCTCAATGGATATCATGGGGCCATTAACCACATCAACCAGAGGGAATAAGTACATACTTGTCTTTAAGGATCAACTTACAAGGTATGTAGAATTAGCAGCATTAAAATCCAGGGATAGTGACAAAATAGTAAATGTATTTATAGATAGAATAGTAGTATGTCACACAGTTCCGGACGTAATCACTTCAGATAATGCTTTAGAGTTTGTTGGGAAGCTCATGAAGGGAATATGTAGAAAATTTAAGATTAAAAAGGTGGAAATAAGTAGCTACCACGCCAATAGCAATGGTCTTGTGGAAACAACCAACGCCACCATAGCAAACTTTCTTAGATGCTATGTCAAAGAGAACCAGCGTGATTGGGACCAATATTTACCTTTGGCCCAAGCAGCTATAAATAATACATATAACAGTAGCATTAAAACAGATCCCCATTTCTTACTGTATGGTTATACCAAGAGGATGCCATCAGATTTGCCTTCAGAAGCCTTAATAAAACCTAAAGAGCCTAAACCTATAAAGGAAGATGATAGAATAGAAAAAATATATGAAAGAATTAAAGAAATAAGAAGACAGGCTAAAATAACACTAGAAAAAGAGGTAAAAAAGTATTCAACTCAAAGTAGTAAAAATGCAAAAGATAGATCCATCAAGATAGGAGATTTGGTGTACACACAAAGAATCAAACCACCACACCTCTCTATGAAGCTGTTCCGCAAATGGCGAGGTCCCTTTCGCATTGAAGCGTACGGGAATGAATTTGAAACCAGCAACACATATATCCTAAGAGATCCGACAACAGGTAAAATGTACAGAGTAAATGTTGACAACTTCAAAGTCGCTAAGACGCGAGGAAAAGACGAGAAAGTCAACATAGAAACCGAAATAAAACCCTCTAACATCACGCAGAAGAACAATATAGTAAAAAGAAATATGCAGTACAGAAACAACAATGAAGAAAACGAAGATGACGATAACGAAACCAGAGTAATATATCTAAGATCACCTAATTTCAACAGAGATTCAACAGTGGAAACTGAAACACCTTATGCTGTAGATGAAGATGAAGAATATGTAGCAGAAACGTCAGAAGAAGAAGTAGGACATGCTACACCAGAACCAGATCAAATATTCGAAAGAACAGAAGAAGATCCTAGTATTGCCGAACAAGCAATAGCTTTACCATTACCGATAGAAGAAAATACTCGAAGAACAAGAGGTAAAGAGAAAGATCTATCATATAGACCTAAACATCAATACACAATGATACAAAGATCTCCTGTTCAAACGAGACAATCAACTTCTCGTACAGAAAGAATAGATCATACAGCAAGAGAATTGCCAGAAATTCCACCGAAATTACCTCCAAGAAGAGATAAACCACCAGAACTACCTCCAAAGAAGGTCAAATTCAAAGGTGTTAGAAAAGTCACATTTAGTGATAAAGACAGTAAAGACTAGTTCGTTCCTTACTATCTCTATTGCTAAAGATGAGAATTAAAAAAGCAACGATGTTGCAAATTTATTTCGCATGTTAAATATAAGAAAGATGTTGAAATTTTTATTTGTATATATATTTGATTCATATTATGTTATAATATATAGTTATAATTCTATCATAATAATATTATTTTAGTTTTATATTCATAATTACCATATTAAGCGTTATGTCGGAAGTACGGGTATTAATATAGTACAATATGTGTCATAGGGTTTAATTTAAACGTGTCGTAGGTTACTAACAATAGTATAATGACAGAATTTTTTTTTTTGCTTCGTATAAATAGCAATTCGGTGTGGATAGATAGCGGTATTTTAGTTTCTTTTTTCTACTTGTGGTTCATGGCGTCAAAGCAAAAATTGTCAGATCTGTCAAGCCATTCAAAATTGGATTGTAGCAATCCGTTAACAAGACCGTTCTAAATTACATAGAGAAGACGAACTGGAACAAGATTGGCGGTCAGAAACGGCAGCAAGGAGACAATTACGAGACAGAATTCGAAACGTTGGAAAATACGAACAAGGAAATCAAACATAATTTCCAAAAGGGTAAGTTCCAGATTACCAATACCTGAAGTGCTACAAGATTTAGTCCGATTATGGATGAAATTAATAATAACCAGATTAATTGATTGGGTAGCAACAAGGGTACAATATCGCTTTCCAGTTGAAGCAGATGATGTTGTCAATTTGCTAGAACCTAATTGTTTTAATCATCTGGGTATAATTAAAGATACCGTAGTATTCATCAGAATACGAGAATATTTAGAAAATAACTATGAATAGAACAACTTTCCAAAATTTCTTGGAAAGTTATCAACAAGGTGAGTATAGAGGTCACGATAGTAGAGATTGGTTAGAAGATTGTTTGAGACGTGGCATGGTAAATAAGTTATATGGAATTGTGCAAGAGTTAGAGAATGGTAAAGAATGGGATGATCTAGAACTAATTGCACAAATAATAATGAATGATCACAAAAACACTTTTAGATCAATGAGACCAATATATCCAAACACCATTACCCTAGCTAAGATACTAAGAGCTATCACAAGAGCAGGAAGACCAAGAAACATTCTTTATGCATTGAAGAATGGAGATGAACTTGTTGGACATCTAGTAGTTTTATTAGAATGGCCATTTCAGAATATGTTTTGTTCTGAATGCACCCACATAGTGAAGAAATTAGGAAGCAGTGATGATAGAGATGTTAAGGTAATATTGGAAGAAACGTATCAGTAGGTATAAATGCTAAAGATATTTGAGATAATACAGATCCGCATAGTCAAAAATAGCATAGGTTTGAGAATATCTCAAAAGATTTTATATGAATTGTTCAAGGATTCTAAATCGTAAATCACGTGAAATCGAAGATAGAATGATAATGTGTGGTAATGAATGGAAAATCGTTTTACGCTTAACAAAGAATTTGTTGATGTCAATGCATCAAGCATGGACTTCATCGACGTGTTCGGCTGTATAATAAAACTCTTACTTCATGAATGAAACCAGTGTATTAAGGTTAGAGGGAGAACTTCTATCTTCGGCTAATACCACATTTCAGAGATTTGGTAGGAACATGGTTACGACATGAGAGGAAACGTAGGAACAATTATTTAAATTCTTGGGAGAACAACTTATAGAACATCGATTTCATACGTCTTACCAGGCCATATTTTCATCACATTGCCTATAAAAGATGGAGGCTCAGAATGGAGGAATAGAGAATGGATTGCGTCCACCAGAATCTCACTTTCGGCCTCATTGAGAAGGCTATAACTCATCATTAACATACATGGTTGAATAACAACACCAACAAACAATCTAAAAGAATAATTTGTCCTAATAGTTATA
>JABUQX010022871.1:0-2500 GCA_015478945.1 Trachelipus rathkii
GGAGAGAGCATTACTACTTTATTTTTATGTACTTAATATTCGTTTCTATTGTCCAGTTCTGGTTATAAAATGTGTTGTTACCTTTCAACCTTCTGATGAAGTTCAGTTTTTAAACTCTGGTATCAAGAATTGAAATTTTTTCAAATTTTAAAGGACACTGTTGCAGACATGATCAAGAATTCGATCACCATTAGCAGGATAATAGCCAAAGTAATGGCAACATAAATTATTATGGAAAATTTAAATGTTAGATTTAATATTCGATAAACCAATTGCAATCAATGCGAGGATCGCTTGTTTCCAACACTAGATTCGAACTTGTTTTTCTTATGATGATAACAACATAAAGAATAATAAAATACGAACTCCGTTTTTGAAACTTAGACATATAATCTTTTCTTGCATTTTCTGTAATTAGCTTAGGTTATCTGCTCATTTGAAAATACATTCTTATTTAATTAAATTTTGAATTAAATTATTTTCTTATATGATATGTTGATCGCTAGTAATTAATCCATGTTGAAACGGAATATTTGAAGAGTGCTCAAATTAAGATGAAAATTTTTCTCAAAGGCAATTTCTTTTCAGCTAAAAGAAAGTAATAAAAAAAGAAGAATGAAAGGGAAGAGAATTTTTCTTTCTTTTTAAAGAAATATGAACTTAAAATCAAGGAACCGGAAAATTAGTCTTGCCTACGTCGTTCCATTTTAAATTAGCCTTATCTAAGTCCTTCTTTAAAGCGGTTTTAATGTTTATTTGATTGTGGGGCTTTTTTTATTACCTTTAATATAAACACAAAGTTAAAAACAGGACTTTTGTTTCCTATATAGTAAAAATATTTAAAATATATAAATTTTATTAATTTATTTTAAAAAATCAAATACTTAATTAAAGTGTGAAGGTTATATCCCTTAAATTGTGCAAAATCTTTTTAATAATAGCAATAAAAATAAAAATTTCATTCTTAGTATATAAAAAAAAAAGCCTGAAAATTGTTCTCTTTTGAGCTCCACTTCTTCTGAAAGTTGAATTTTCCTCAACAATTTTTCAATTAAGCGAATTGCAACGACTAAGAAAGTTTGTTTTATAAAACAAAGACTGAGAGGAATTGACGAAATTTTTTGAAACTTCAAAATTAAGTTCCTTGCACTCGATGATATTCTCAAACAACTTTTATAAAGCATAAAAAAAACTGATTAAAAGATAAAAAGGAGAAAAAAAGAAAGATAAGATTGAAAGTATTCAAAGGAATTTTAAAGAGCGAGTGTATATATATATTATATATATATAATATATATATGATATAATATATTAATATATATATATACTATATATATATATATATATATATATATATTATATAGTAATATATATATAATAGATAATATATTATATATATATATTATATATATATATATATATATACGGATCATGTTGATTACTCAGCTTTCCACTTCACCATATACATACTCGGATTGTATGAATTCGAACACATTTCATAAAATTGAAGGGAAAATGCTTAAATCAAATTGAAACCTTTAATACTAAAGCAAGCTTCACACTTCTATAAATACTAAAACATAAACCTTTTACTTAATGCATATATAAATTGTAATTTACTTTTTATTCTCCTGCGTTATGAAATCGGATTCATTTAAAAAAAAACCAAAAAGTAAATAAAAAAAAATAAAAAAAACGCTGCAATTTCTGAACATAAAACGTACTAAAATTTTGCTAAACATGCATAAATCGTTCCAGGCATAATACTCCGTCCGTTTATTTTTTTTTTAAATATATTCTCTAGTAAATATGATACTAAATTGAACTTAAGTGGTGACTGGTGAGTGGTGACGGACATGAAGTTCAAAAATATATATGACCTGTTATTTTTTGACCGTGGTGTTTTTTTTTTTTTTTTTTTTTTTTTTTTTTTTTTTTTTTTTTTTTTAATTATTGTATTATACATACTAACAATAGCGGACATGATTCAAAAGTTATTTAATTTAATTTTAATAATTAATTATTTGACAATCACTTTTATATTACCATATTTTTTAAAAAAGTGAACATTATTTTTGGATAATTGCGTCAATATATATATATATATATATATAAATATACTATATATATATATATAATAATATAATAATATATATATAATATATTATATATATATATATATATTATATTATTATATAATTTATAGATATATATATTTAAGTATATATATATATATATATTTTTAATGTCAGTCGTTTATAAATTTAAAACTAACGAAACCCAAGAGTAGTATCAGCATAGATATCAGGAGTGGGTCTCCTCGCCCTCTAGGTGGACGACGGGGGGACTTCGTCCCCTCCCTCTGTCCCCCATTCGGCTCGAGCCCCTTAAATGGAAACATATGCTTGCCTGAGCCTTAACCTCAACTTCTCGCATAGTTAATATGACTAAATAAATTGCTTAAAACTGAATAGATTATTTAGTTATTATTATTATTATT
>JABUQX010022871.1:22500-35060 GCA_015478945.1 Trachelipus rathkii
TAAACTATTTTTACAGCTCACCCCAAGTCATTTCGACAGAGGTTATGCGCCCGATAATAAAAAAACAAAACAAAGAAAAACGTTAGCAATCGACATTTTGGTAACTACCAATCCTAAGGATCGGATAAAAATTAAGAAATTATGCGCATATTCAAGTTCTAATATCAACTCCCAAGCAAGATTTATCTATCCCATAAAACACAAAAGAACTAAAAGACAAAAGAATTAAAATGTTAAAATCACTGAACAATGTATATAAGCAAGAAGAAATTTCCAGTTTTTAAATTTTGCAGTGGTTTTACCAATTTTAGTTTTAATACAAGTTGAGAATGCATTATATTGAAAGGTCTAATATATATATATATATATATATATATATATATATATATATATATATATATATATATATATATATATATATATATATATATATATATATATATATATATATATATATATATATATATATATATATATATATAAATATATATATATATATATATATATTATTATTACATAAAAATATAATATATATATATATATATATATATATATATATATATATATATATATATATATATATATATATATATATATATATATATATATATATATATATATATATAAATATATATATATTATTACATATATATATATATATATATATATATATATATATATATATATATATTATATTATTATTATATATATATATATATATAAATTATATATATATAATATATATATATATTATATATATATTAATATATTATTATATATATATATATTATATATATATATATATATATTATTATATATTATATATGTATATATATATATATATATATATATTATATTATATATATTATATTATTATATATATATATATTATTATTATTATTACATATATATATATTATATATATATATATATATATATATATATATTATATATATATATATATATATATATATATATATATATATATATATATATATATATATATATATATATATATATATATATATATATATATATATATAATTAAATGATTAACTAAAGGAATGAATAAATAAATAAATAAATAAATATAATATAATACCATGAGTAGTTACAAGAAAACTAATAATTATAAGTTAACATTTATAAATAGCCAGTATAATGACAACAATGAAAAATCTAAAATTGAGATGCATATAAATAATATATAAACTTGGTTTTGCTTAATATTCGTATTAGATCAGGTCGAGTGAATAAAAATAATAATAATAAATCATCATCATCATCATCATCATCATCATCATCATCATCATCATCATCCAACTTCTTTCACCAAGACTGGGGGTAAGGTACGTAACATGCACCGGAAACAGAAAAGTAGTAGAAGAACATGACAAGTCAAAAAGAAAGCCCAGCCTTACAACCCCTTTATACCTATTAGTGAGAACTCGTCGCAGTCAGAAAATCCACCCTAAAGCTTCACGGGACCGCGACGGACCCTCACTATGGCATCTCGTCAATGTGGGGTTCATCCCTTGGCCAGGTGGGCCACAACAATACCTCCCCTCACAAAACCCCGCTTTCACTCCTATTATGAACCTTTCTTCTCGCATCTGCCAAACTCACATTTCTCTTCTCCAGGCATTCCTTCACTGACTCAATCCACTTTTTCTTCGGTCTCCCAGCCGGTCGATTCCCAACACACTAACCACTATACATCCGCTTAACCAACCGACAATCATCCATCCTTTCCACATGACCAAACCATCTCAACGTACTTTCATTTATTCTTTCGTTTATCCCTTTCTTTACACCACACAACTCTCAAATACGTTCATTCCTCATTTTATCAATTCTTCTCACACCTAATATGCCCCTAAAATTGTCCATCTGAACACATTGTACTTTAGATCTATATCTCTTATTAAAGACCATAGTCTCACTACTATTCAATAACACTGGTAACAAATAACCTCATGTAAGACCCTAGCGCACTCAAGACTTAGTCCCATTACATCCACTAACGATTTAATTGCACCAGCCACTTTCCTGCCATTCACAACTTTCCTACTACACTCTGCATCATCTGTTCCCTTTTCATCCAATATATATCCTAAATATTTAAATTCAGACACTTGTTTCAGCTGCTCGTCATCTAACATAACTTCACACCGAGGACTGTCCTCACTCACAACCATCACCTTACTCTTATCTACGTTTACTTTCAAACCCCTCCTTTTACACACCCTGCCAAATCTCTCTACCAATCCTCTTAAACTCTCTTCAGATTCACCACATAAAACCAAATCTCTTCCATTCTCCATCATTCTAACACCATCTCCTGCCACCCCACCACTAATTCTTTCATAACCCCATCTATATACAAATTGAATAACCATGAGGACATAACACATTCCTGCCTCCCTCCGCAATTATTATTAAACCAATCACTTTTGACACCATTTATTCTTACACACGCTTCACTATCGTCATTCATACTTTTTATTCCATTCAGAAGCCTACCACCAACATCATATATCATTAACACCTGCCATAGAGCTTCCCTATTAATCCTATCATACGCCTGTTGCAAATCCATAAAACCTAAATACAATTTATTCTTCTTCTCCCTCATTTTCTCAATCATTTGTTTCAATGCAAAGACTTGATCCACACATCCTCTACCACTCCTAAACGCACCTTGTTCTTCACCAATCAGTCCTTCTGTCACTTGACGCACTCTTTCGACCAAAATACCAGCATATATCTTCCCTACAACACTCAACAAACTAATTCCCCTATAATTTCTACAGTTCCCCTTATCTCTCTTACCCTTATATAAAGGTACTATTACTGCTCTCCTCCAATCCCTCGAAACTATACCCTCCAAAAACGCTTTGTTACATAACTTGCAAACCCAATCAATCACCATCTCGCCTCCGTTCTTGATCATTTCACCAGTAATTTCATCTATACCTGCAGACTTATCATTATTCAACTTTCTCACTCTACCCATTACCTCCTCCTTACTAATGATCTCATCTCCAAAATACCCATTCCTTCTTGCACACATTTACTGCATCTGACTACTTGTCTTAATGAAACATGTTATACAGATTTTCGAAGTGTTCCTTCCACACTCGCCTCACATCCATTTCATCAGTTATGAAAGCACAATCCCTATTCATTATTCTAAGCATATTCCCCTTATTCTCATTCTTCACCTTTCGCGCTTCCTTCCAGAAGAGCTTCCTATTCCCTTGTAAGTCCCCATACATCCTCCTTCCAAACTGTTCATTTACCTCTTTTTTACCTTCTACATATGCATCTTTTAGTAATTCTTTTTTCCTCCTTATATAATTCCAAACATCTTACTTTTTGAACTTCATCGTTGGCTTTTAGTACATTCAACCACGCTTTTAATAATAATAATAATAATAATAATAATAATAATAATAATAATAATAATAATAATAATAATAATAATAATAATAATAATAATAATAATAATAATAATAATAATAATAATAATAATAATAATAAAAGTAATAATAATAATAATAATAATAATAATAATAATAATAATAATAATAATCACACACACACACACACACACACACACACACACACACAATAATAATAATAATAATAATAATATTTTAAGAAAATATTTAAATCAGCGTCAATTTTAACATACTTTTTGCAAGTTCTTTCTATTCTTCTAAATAATTTTTTATTTTCAGTAGGAAATTTATTATTCTAGAATAAAAAGAAATTGGAGCCTTTAATATTGTACCAATACTTCGCCTGTATACTTCACGCATGGTCAAGGTTAACTAAGTATTTATGATGCAGCTAAAATATTGTGTACAAATAATCAATTTCAAAACATGAAAATGTAGAAAAATTTTAACATTAATTGGCAAATTTGGAAAAAATAATGTTAAAGAAAAATAAAAAAAAACTTATATTAGGTGTACCTGCAAAACACAAATATTCAAAAAACATTCAAGCACTCATTCATTTCATTAAATTTCACATTAATATCTGGCTTAAGTTTTTTAATAAAAAGGGATTCTGCTATACGAAGATAGTTGAAATTACTAATTTGAAGTAAAATTTGACCTTGACCTTTCTTTGACCTTTTTTGAGCCCAATTTTTTACCTGACCTTGACCTTTTTGGCCTTGACCTTTTTGGGCTTGACCTTTTTTGGCAACCGTAATTTTTTGGCACCCCCAATTTTCTGTCACCCCTAATTTTCTGGCCCCCCTAATTTTCTGGCCCCCCTAATTTTTTGCGCCCTTTCGAAGAAAGGGCGCGCCAAACGGTTGCGTTAGCAACCGTTGTACGTACCCCACCCTAATTTTTTCGGCCATGGGTCATTTTTGACCCACGGTAATTTTTGATCTGTCTTTAGGGGCTTAGCCCTTTTGTGATGTCTTAACCTTGTTGTTTCGAATCCGCCGCACCCGCAGGTGCGAACCGCAAGCCCGCCAGCCCGCCCGCCGCGTTTTCCCGCCCGTCGCGTTTCCCATCCCACCTGAACCGTAGGTTCACATCCGCCCGCCTTATGTCCCATCCCGCCAGTCCCGCCACCCACACCCGCACCCACGTGGTCGCTACTCACGAATTTTCACCATCCCTTCCATCTGTGCTTAAACTTCCTTACCACCTCAAGCCTTAACGTCTTTATATGTTCGAGTTCCCCATCGGTCATAAATCAAAATAGAACTCGACCTCTCACCACCGAGGCAAACCCCTGACCTTTTAACCACCCGTCCAGCGGTACGAATTGAGAGAATACATAATTTAATTTTCAAGTTTATACAAGCAAGTCATAGGCTTATAATAATAATAATAATAATAATAATAATAATAATAATAATAATAATAATAATAATAATAATAATAATAATAATAATAATAATTTATATATATATATATATATATATATATATATATATATATATATATATATATATATATATATATATATATATATATATATATATATATATATATATATATATATATATATATATATATATATATATATATGAGAGAGAGAGAGAGAGAGAGAGAGAGAGAGAGAGAGAGAGAGGGAGAGACAGTTTCGTTTGCGGGACATTTCGAAGCATTTACACTTTTAGACGTGTTTGAGACACTGAAATTTTTTATTTGAATCATTTTTAATTGAATTTTAATTATTTTAATTATTTGAATTAATTAATTATTTGCGTATTTTTATTATTTTTATTTTATTTTCTGTTATAACATCTCTCATCCTGAGAATCACAAAGTGAAACTCGAACCGAAAAATCACGTGTAGGATTCCAGGCTATCATTGTTTATTCTCTTTAATTCGAAAAATTTATTCATTTTATTTGAATTATTTTATTCATTTTTATTTGAATTATTTTAATTATTTTTATTATTTTTAATTATTTTAATTATTTGCGTAACGTAATTATTTTCATTATTTTTATTTTTATTTTTGGTATTAGGTTTCGTCCAGCGACCTAACACGTGGCTTTTTACGATCAAACATGTGCCCTAATTCGTCAAAGCTTGTTTGTTTATATATATATATATATATATATATATATATATATATATATATATATATATATATATATATATATATATATATATATATATATAGTATATATATATATATATATATATATATATATATATATATATATATATATATATATATATATATATATATATATTATATTATTATATATATATATATATATATATATATATATATATATATATATATATATATATATATATATATATATATATATATATATATATTTTATTTTTTATATATTTATTTATATCTTTATATATATATATATATATATATATATATATATATATATATATATATATATATATATATATATATATATATATATATATATTAACCTTGTTTGACCATGATATTTCGGCCTTGACCTTGCCGGATACCCTATACCCAGCCTACAACTGCACCTAACCTACACCTAACCTTAACCTAACCTAACCTAACCCAATCCTAACCTAACCTAACCTAACCTAACCTAACCTAACCTAACCTAACCTAACCTAACCTACACCTACACCTAGCGTACACCTACACCTAGCCTACACCTATCCTACACCTGCACCTAGCCTCCACCCCGCCTTGAGCTCATCCAGGTAACTGATGCCTAGCCTTTGGTAGGTATCTATGCTAACATGAGGTCATGTAGGTACCTGACCTGTATGGATCTATCCTAACTTATTTCCATCCGCGGACACACAACTATGACACTTATATTTACCCATAGACACTTACATTTACACTTATACACAAGCGGTCACAAACACACACACACATACACACACACACCCACCCACTTACACTTATACACACATTCACTATGACACTTACACTCACCATAGACACTTACACTTACATTTACACTTATACACACGTATAAACACACGACCAACCCTTTGGTCTTCCATGGGTCAATTTTAGCCCACCCTATTTTTAGGCACTTAAACATTTTTATTAAAAACATTTTCGCAAACCTAAAACTGTAACTCATTACAGACATCTTTTATATTTTACTTAGTACTTTTTAATTTATAAATTTTTAAAAATTGCATGTAAGAAGAAAAAAACCAGAGTGCCTGATATATAAACATTTTATTTTACTACAACTGTACGAAATTTTATTAAAAACATTAACATTACATACCTTAAAGCAGTAAATCAGTAAATCAATAGAGGTGTTACCTAACACCAAGAGGGGATTAGTATGCTTTTGTTTTACTGCTTTACTGCTTTAACTCATGTTTTACTGCTTTAACTCATGTTTTACTGCTTTAACTCATATGTTTTACTGCTTTAACTCATATATTTATTAACATTACATACCTTAAAGTAAATCAGTAAATCAATAGAGGTGTTACCTAACACCAAGTGGGGATTAGTATGCTTTTGTTTTACTGCTTTACTGCTTTAACTCATGTTTTACTGCTTTAACTCATGTTTTACTGCTTTAACTCTCTGCTTTACTGCTTTAACTCACATGTTTTACTGCTTTAACTCATATATTTATTAACGTTACATACCTTAAAGCAGTAAATCAGTAAATCAATAGAGGTGTTACCTAACACCAAGGGGGATTAGTATGCTTTTGTTTTACTGCTTTACTGCTTTAACTCATGTTTTACTGCTTTAACTCCTGCTTTACTGCTTTAACTTTCTGTTTTACTGCTTTAACTCATATATTTATTAACATTATGTTTTTTATTTTGTTTTAATACTTTTTATTTATTTTATTATTATTTTTATTTATTTTTATTATTATTTTTATTATTTTTATTATTTTATTTTTATTTTTATTATTATACTTAGTGTTATTTACTTCAGGCCTATTGTTATTATTATACTTAGTGTTATTTACTTCAGGCCTATTGTTATTATAATACAAACACACGCACACACACACACACACACACACACACACACACACACACACACACACACTTACACTTATACACACATTCACTATGACACTTATACACACATTCACTATGACACTTACATTTACCCATAGACACTTACATTTACACTTATACACATGTGGTCACACACACACACACACACACACACACTTACACTTATACACACATTCACTATGATACTTATACACACATTCACTATGACACTTACATTTATCCATAGACACTTACATTTACACTTACACTCACACACACAGATTTACTTACACACGCAGATTTACTTACACTCCACAGATTTACTTTACACCACACACAGATTTACCTACACTCACACACACAGATTTTACACACACACACACACACACACACACACACACACTTACACATATAACGTATAATTTATTAAAACATTTTATGTTTTAATTAAACACGTACATTTATATTACTCATTCAAATATAACTAAAATTATTTCAAAGTTTCTTAAAACTTCTATAATAAATCAATCATTATCTTTGAACAAAGAATTTATTATTAACTGTTAATACTTTTTGTTTATAAATTTTATAACTATCAAGTTTTAAAATAACTTTTACTAAAATTTTATGAAATTTATTAAAAACATATATTTTAAGTACCTTAAACAATAAATCAGTAAATCAGTAAGGTCAGCCCCTAGCACCCCTCTACACCAAGCTATGCCACGTTTTGTTCTATTGACTTACTGCTTTACATCATCTTTAGCCATGTAATAAGTATAAAAATAACAAAATAGTTACATCTGCTAACATAACATGTATTTTATTAAAATCTTTCTAAGTTCTTATTTAAAAATAACAATTATTCACTTACATTTATATTATTCACTCGATGTTAACTAAAAATATTTCAAAGTTTTTTAAATAATTCGGATTTTCTTTATTATTATTATTATTATCTATGTACATTGACAATCCATCACGAGAAAACACAACAACCCGCACTCCTTACAGATACGAAACTGACCTCTCTCTCTGTAAAATGTGTTGAAATAACTACTTTAGGTCTAAATTTAGGATAATCCTTTTTGTAGCCAGGGGCGATTTAGGTCTAATTCCAGGTCAAAATATATTTCAAACTGACCTTTTTCTGTAAAATGTGGTGCAATAACTACGTTAGGCCTAAATTTAGGCCTAAATTTAGGATAAGCCTTTTTGTAGACGGGCTAATTTAATCCTAATACCAGGTCAAAAGGTAATTCCAGTATAGACAAGAATCATTGTTATTATTATTATTTTTATAAATATATTTCAAACTGAAACATGCTGGATCGGTAAGATCCTTTAAGCAGGTAAAAAGGAAATGTTTTCCTTACTTGTGATTGGACGGAGTAATCCTTATCTCTATATGACCTCGTATGTGATTGGTCGAGAATTATTTTATCGTCTTTTGAAAATTAACTTTGTTCTTTAAACTTGTATTTGAGCAGGTGTGTGTTTTATTATCTTTTACACCCAAACTCATTTTAAAATCATAGTCATTTTAGCTGTTAAGCGGTGCACAAGTTATCTGATTTGTATTAAAAGTGTTTTATTTTTACTAAGTGTATATCATATTTATAATAAATACTTACATTGAGGAATAATTATTAATTTCACTAGAATAGATAATAATTAATTCACTAGTTCATAAGCTAACCACCAGGGCTCAGCATGAGCCCCACCCGCAAAGGCAGCCAACCCCGCACCCGCTGGTGCGTCCCGCCGCGTCCCCACCCGCCGCGTGCGCCCGCAGGCGCAATATTTCCGCGTTCCCGCCCGCCGCGTGCGCCCGCAGGCGCAATATTCCCGCGCGAATGAAATATATATATATATATATATATATATATATATATATATATATATATATATATATATATATATATATATATATATATATATATATATATATATATATATATATATATATATATATATATATAGTTATTATTATAAAATAATAACATTGATTCTCGATTCAATTACAATACGTTTGACCTGGTATTGTATTTAAATCAGCCTGGATACAAAAGGCTTATCCTAAATTTAAGACTAAACCAAGTCAAAAGGTAATTCCAGTATAGACAAGAATCGAGAATCAATGTTATTATTTTATAAATATATTTCAAACCGAACCATTTTTTATACAAATAAAATGATATAAATATAGAATAATACACTATATATATATATATATATATATATATATATATATATATATATATATATATATATATATATATATATATATATATATATATATATATATATATATATATTGTGTGTGCGGGTGAGTGTAAGTGTCTATGGGTGAACGTAAGTGTCTATGTGTATGTGCGTATGTGTGAATAAGAGATATAGTGTATGTGTGTATAAGTGTAAGTGTAAGTGTCTATGGTAAGTGTAACTGCTTATAAGCTGAATCATCAATATAGGTGGTATCAAAGATGACGTCATCAAAGATGAACCACTAAAGCTGAGGTACCAAAGCTAAGTTATTAAAGTTGAGGCATCAAAGCTGAGGCAACAAAAGCTGAGGTATCAAAGTTGAGGCATCAAAAGCTGAGGCATCAAAGTTGAGGCATCAAAACTGAGGCATCAAAGTTGAGGCATCAAAAGCTGAGGCATCAAAGTTGAGGGATCAAAATATCGAGTGGGTGGGTGCGTATGTGTAAGTGTGTGTGTGTGTGTGTGTGAGTGTGTGCATGTGTGTTCTAAATAATAATAATAATAATAGGTATAAGTAATAATAATAATTATAATAATAAAATAAAATAAAATGTTTTAATAAATTATACGTTATATGTGTGTGTGTGTGTGTGTGTGTGTGTGTGTGTGTGTGTGTGTGTGTGTGTGTATGTGTGTGTGTGTGTGTGTGTGTATGTGTGTTCTAAATAATAATAACAATAGGCATGAAGTAAATAACACTAAGTATAATAATAAAAATAAAAATAAAATAATAAATTATACGTTATATGTGTAAGTGAGTGTGCGTGTGTGTGTGTGTGTGTGTGTGTGTGTGTGTGTGTGTGTGTATGTGTGCGTGTGTGTGTGTATGTGTGTTCTAAATAATAATTCGCGCGGAAATATTGCGCCTGCGGGCGCACGCGGCGGGCGGGAACGCGGAAATATTGCGCCTGCGGGCGCACGCGGCGGGACGCACCAGCGGGTGCGGGGTTGGCTGCCTTTGCGGGTGGGGCTCATGCTGAGCCCTGGTGGTTAGCTTATGAACTAGTGAATTAATTATTATCTATTCTAGTGAAATTAATAATTATTCTTCAATGTAAGTATTTATTATAAATATGATATACACTTAGTAAAAATAAAACACTTTTAATACAAATCAGATAACTTGTGCACCGCTTAACAGCTAAAATGACTATGATTTTAAAATGAGTTTGGGTCTAAAAGATAATAAAACACACACCTGCTCAAATACAAGTTTAAAGAACAAAGTTAATTTTCAAAAGACGATAAAATAATTCTCGACCAATCACAAGTAAGGAAAACATTTCCTTTTTACCTGCTTAAAGGATCTTACCGATCCAGCATGTTTCAGTTTGAAATATATTTATAAAAATAATAATAATAACAATGATTCTTGTCTATACTGAAATTACCTTTTGACCTGGTATTAGGATTAAATTAGCCCGTCTACAAAAAGGCTTATCCTAAATTTAGGCCTAAATTTAGGCCTAACGTAGTTATTGCACCACATTTTACAGAAAAAGGTCAGTTTGAAATATATTTTGACCTGGAATTAGGCCTAAATCGCCCCTGGCTACAAAAAGGATTATCCTAAATTTAGACCTAAAGTAGTTATTTCAATACATTTTACAGAGAGAGGTCAGTTTCGTATCTGTAAGGAGTGCGGGTTGTTGTGTTTTCTCGTGATGGATTGTCAATGTACATAGATAATAATAATAATAATAAAGAAAACCCGAATTATTTAAAAAACTTTGAAATATTTTTAGTTAACATCGAGTGAATAATATAAATGTAAGTGAATAATTGTTATTTTTAAATAAGAACTTAGAAAGATTTTAATAAAATACATGTTATGTTAGCAGAGAAGAACTTATTTTGT
This sequence comes from Trachelipus rathkii, assembly GCA_015478945.1. Classification (NCBI taxonomy): domain Eukaryota; kingdom Metazoa; phylum Arthropoda; class Malacostraca; order Isopoda; family Trachelipodidae; genus Trachelipus; species Trachelipus rathkii. The sequence goes on from JABUQX010022871.1 coordinate 34,114, forward strand.
TATTTTTATACTTATTACATGGCTAAAGATGATGTAAAGCAGTAAGTTAATAGAACAAAACGTGGCATAGCTTGGTGTAGAGGGGTGCTAGGGGCTGACCTTACTGATTTATTGCTTTAAGGTACGTAAAATATATGTTTTTAATAAAATTTCATAAAATTTTAGTAAAAGTTATTTTAAAACTTGATAGTTATAAAATTTATAAACAAAAAGTATTAACAGTTAATAATAAATTCTTTGTTCAAAGATAATGATTGATTTATTATAGAAGTTTTAAGAAACTTTGAAATAATTTTAGTTATATTTGAATGAGTAATATAAATGTACGTGTTTAATTAAAACAAAATGTTTTAATAAATTATACGTTATATGTGTAAGTGAGTGTGCGTGTGTGTGTGTGTGTGTGTGTGTGTGTGTGTGTGTGTGTGTGTAAATCTGTGTGCGAGTGTAAGTAAATCTGTGTGTGAGTGTAAGTAAATCTGTGTGAGTGTAAGTAAATCTGTGTGTGTAAGTAAATCTGTGTGTGAGTGTAAGTGTAAATGTAAGTGTCTATGGATAAATGTAAGTGTCATAGTGAATGTGTGTATAAGTATCATAGTGAATGTGTGTATAAGTGTAAGTGTGTGTGTGTGTGTGTGTGTGTGTGTGTGTGACCGCATGTGTATAAGTGTAAATGTAAGTGTCTATGGGTAAATGTAAGTGTCATAGTGAATGTGTGTATAAGTGTCATAGTGAATGTGTGTATAAGTGTCATAGTGAATATGTGTATGTGTGTGTGTGTGTGTGTGTGTGTGTGTGTGTGTGTGTGTGTGTGTGTGTGTTCTAAATAATAATAACAATAGGCATGAAGTAAATAACACTAAGTATTGAAGTGGCGCACGAAAATAAAGCCACGATAAATGCGAAAACGGTTAAACACCAATCTTGAAATGAAACGAAGTACAACA
>JABUQX010022872.1:0-2500 GCA_015478945.1 Trachelipus rathkii
CGCAACAAAGGATAGAGGAAGTATATAGTTACGAGAGAAGATAGATAAGAGATAGAGTAGGAGAGATAGTAATGAGGAAGGAGAAGGAAGAGAGATATGACGAGATATGAGAGTAGAGTAGAGAGAGAGAGAGAGAAGCGAGAAGAGAAGAGAGATTAAGTAGAAGAGAGAGAGAGATGAAGAGAAGTAGAGAGAGAGAGAGAGGAGAGTATAGAAGTGTGAGAGAGAGTGTTGAGAGAGAGAGAGAAGAGAGATGAAGAGAATAAAGAGAGAGTAGAGAGATGAGAGAGAAGGAGAGAGGTAGAGAGAGAGAGAGATAGAAGAAGAGAGATATATATATTATTATATAATAATATATTTATATATATATATATATATTTATTATATATATATAGCTGTATATATATATATATATAAAATATAATATATATATATATATATTATTATATATATTATATAGTCTGTTATATATTATATATTATATATATATATATATATATATATATATATATATATATTGCAAAAAGTTTTAAAAGCTTTTTTTTTTTCTTTAAACTTTCTGATGCGTGTTAACTAGAAATATTTAGGAACGTAATTTTGAAAATTTCTTCTAAAATTTATAAAAACTAAATATTTGCTATTTCTTTTCAGTGATCTTGCTAATTTTCTCTCTATATCATATATATATATATATATATATATATATATATATATATATTATATATATTATATTATATGAATATATCATATTAATATATATATATATATATATGTATATATTATATTATATATAATATATATATATAAAATATATCTATGATATATATATATATATAATATATATAAGTTATATAATAATATATATATATATATATATATATATATATATATATATTAAATATATTCATATTGTATATATATATATTAATATATATTATATATATATATATATATATATTTATAATATATTAATAATATATATATATATATATTATAATAAATATAATAATAAATATATAATTATATATATATTATTATATAATATATATATAATATACATATATATATATATTATATATATATATATATATAATATATATTATGTATATATATATAATATATATATATATATATATATATATATAATATATATATATATATATATTATATATATATATATTATATATATATACTATATATATATATAAATATATAATATATATATATATATTATATATATATATTATAATATTAATTATATAAATAAATTATAATATATATAATATAATATATTATATATATATATATATATATATATTTAATATATTATATATACACTAATCAACAAAGTGTTTCCAACAATCAAAGAATCTAAAACTTTCAGCTAAGATACGCCTTTTGACCGATCAAGATCTTGATGGCTGTGCAAGAACGCCTGCATTACAGATACTTTTGCTTTTACTTTTACCTTTTTAATTTTTACTTTCTGCAGAGATAAATAAAGATAGAAATTTGTATCTTTATATTTTCGTTGTAAGATTCTTGAATGGTTGAATAGCTTTTTGATGTAAACAAACATTGGAGTGTTAGCTACACAGCCTAATATGTTGATTAGACTCTTATTAACGTTTTGTTATACCTTCTCACTGAAATTATAATTTTCATGACAATTTATTAGCGTGGCATTATTTGTAGTTTTGATAGTAAATTAACTTCAAACAATTTTCAGTTGTTCCAATGCTTTGAATCATGGTGACAGCCAAAGCCATTAAAATATCTTTGTTCTGCTCATAGTTGTATTTTATTTTCCTACATTTGGCTTTTCTGATATTGATTAAATTAAATGATTATAGAAATTAATTAAATTAGATTTTAACATATTTACATTTGTTTATAAATGTCAGCTGATTTTGTCAACAGCCAAGTGTTTCACGAAAATGTCTTTTCTTATTTTCTTTTCTGAATGACTCCACTTAATGGCTTTTCTCATTGGTTTTTCGTAATGGGTTTTCTGCAGAGCTGGGCGCGCCTATAATTTTTTTGAGTGCGCCTGCGCCTATGCCGCCGGAACCTAAGTGCACCTAAGCGCCTAATGCGCCCTAATAATTTTTGTTCCCAGTTCAGGCGCCTATTACGCCTTTGCGCCTATGCGCCTATGCGCCTTTGCGCCTGAGACTTTTCGCCGGCCTGTGGCTGTTGCTAAATTTATTTGCAAAGTAAACTTTAGTGCGATAATAAAAGCATGCTTTTATAAGGAAGAAAAACGCAAAATTAATTCAATTTTTTTGTAAATTAAACAAACCGTATAACTCATATTCTACACCGTCCTTCTTCTCCTCCATGGTCCTTGTGGTCCATGTTTTCCCCCCAGGAGGGTTCAGAACAGCAGCGCTGAAGAAGATTCGAAAATTTTTCAGAGCCATAGTTGCCAATTTATTTGTTGTTAAGAACTACTGAACTAGTTATATATATATATATAATATATATATTATATAATATA
>JABUQX010022872.1:5000-17500 GCA_015478945.1 Trachelipus rathkii
TATATATAATCTATATATAATATATATCTATATATATTATATATATATATATTATATTTTATATATATATATATATAGTATATATATATATATTATATATATATATATATATATATTATATATATATATATATATATATATATATATAATATATAATATATACTATAAAATAATATATATATATATATATATATATATATATATTATTATATATTATATATATATATATATATATATATATATATATATATATATATATATATATATAATGTAAGCAAGACCTATCAAACAACCTTCTTTTTTTTACTATTTATTTAAGTTAGTACTACAACAACTTCAATGCTATACTTCTTATATATATAGTCTTTTAATAGTGTGAAGCTCCAAAACTCCACACACGCCCCCCTGATCTAAAGATCAATTTTCTCCCCCTAGTAGATTATACCTTAAAAAATTAGTATCTCTCCTTGTTCTTTCACCTTTCGGCTCATAATTACCAACTTCTTCATTGGGTAAAACCACCTTTCTCACGTCCAAAACATTCCTCGCCATCCCGTCGACATCGATATTCCATTTAGAATTCACCTTCGTTACGTATCCCTTATTCCATTTTGATGTACAGATACTCTTTCCTGGCTTAACCCACACTTCCTCCCCTACTTTATACTTTGATTCTATATCCTCACCCACAATAGTTTTTTTATCCTCATCAGCAATCTGATATTTCCAATCATAATTAAAAATCCCTTTATACGGTATAGACTCTTCCTTTAAACCATCTTTTGGTGATATATTGTACCAAAATACAGCTTCTAAAGCAGATATATTCGCTTTTTCCGCAATCCTTTTTATCGTACGGTGATTTCTTTCGACTATACCATTTCCTTCCGGTCTATATGCCGCTCTAAACACCTTTTTTATCCCCCATTTTCTACAAAATTCATCCACTTTTTCACTCCTAAACTGCGTACCGTTGTCCATTAATAGCTCATCAACTCTCCCCCTTTCTAAAATCACCTCTTCTATTTTTCTTTTAATTTCTTGCCCTGACTCTGAAATCAATTCCTTCCAAATACAAAACCTACTTGGGCCACAATCAACCATTGACAAAAATATTTTCCCCTTAAAATGAGTTATATCTATCGCAACCCTAGACCAATTTTCTTCTTTATCTAAACTACCTTTCTCAACTCTATCGTAATTTATTGGGTCAATTGATTGACATTGAATACATTCTCTTACACATTTTTTCACATCTCTCCGCCTTACATCTTTGTCTACCATCCTAGCTAAAAACAAAGTTTTCTCAATACCTTGATGGTGTCTATTATGAAGTTCTTTTAATTCCTCAAATGATAATAGACAAACATTATTATTTATCAGCTTATTTTCCTCTCCGATAAGCCATTTTCTCTTTATTCTCGAGATACTATCCGCTTTATTTTTTTCCGAAGGCACAAATTCTAATTTCAAATTAATACCTAATTCTTCGATCAACTGTTTTATGGTTGCCAATCTTCTTTTTATTAATATTTCTGCTGCTCCCTTAGTTTTTATTCTTTCTTTACCACTTATTGTTGTTCTGATCCAATTAATCACAGTAGCAGAATCCGATTTTACTTCAATATCCGTTAAGTCCCATTTTATCGCTAAATTAATTCCCTTTATCACTGCCTCTAACTCTGCAACATTAATGTGTGAATAATCTCCTTTTTTCCTTAACCAAGCCCCGTCTTCCACAATTTTTCCATTTATTTCCAAGATGATGCCCATACCCACATTACTCGCATCACACCATACTGTTCCTTTTTTAGAATCGTCAATATTCCAATATCCCTTCACTGGATCGTCTTTATTTATTTCTTCAATAATACTTTTTATCATTTTCAGCACATTCTCATCGATATTTTCATTCCAATTCTCCGTTTGAGATATTCTTTTCACATAGCTACAAGCTAATCTTGCCCATCCCGCAACAGGGTAGTGACCTACGATACTACCGCATATCGAAAACAATTCCTTTTTTTTTTACATTATCCCCTTCTTTGATATTCGGAATTTTATTACCTCTTCTGAATTCTAAATTGCCCTTTTTTCCTTTTATTATTTTCAATCCTAACACTCGACCATTTTCTACAGATTCAGGACTTTTCGCTACTAACCCAAACCTCTTTAGATGATTTACTACCTCCGCCGCACTCACAATTGATTCATTAACAATAATATCATCTATATAATTACTTGTCCCCTTTTCTATCTTACTATCCATTTTTAACACTTCTTTTAAAATCCTATTCATAATTCTTGGTGCCGAATTCAAACCAAATCCCATTCTAGTCAAAGCATAATATTTTCCTCTGAATTTCACAACCTGATAATTCCATAAACTCTTATCGATCCTCACTTGTAAATATGCTGCCTTCAAGTCTACTAGTTTTGTTTTCCCTTTTATTTTCCTCCATTCCCTCAACGTTTCATCACATATATTTACCCCATCACCAGTATGACATTCCGTATAATTATTCATTTCCCTAAAATCCATCACTGGCCTTACCTTATTTTTTATTTCCTGATTCACGGCCATTAAAGGTATTATTCCATTCACCTTTCCATTATATGGTACCAAAATTCCGTCTTTTATCCATTCAATTATTTCTTCATCAAACTTCTCCTTCATTCCTTCTTTTATAGTGTTTTGATAACAACTAACTCTATTTGTTAATTTAGGTTCTTTGTCTTTCCATTTCCATTTTACTGTCCAGAAATCGCCGTTAAACCACCCCACAAAGTCTTTATCGTCAATAATAATATCATCATTTTTTTCTACTAGTTCTTTATTATTATCAACACTTAGCAAACCACATTTATTTTCTACGAATTTCAAACCATCTTTTCCTATAATAATTTCTCCAAATTTTGTTAATATATCCATTCCTAGAATAACATCAATATCCTCTATAATTTCGTTTAATATTAACATTTCAGTTTCAATTTCCTTGTTGTTCAACAAAATATTATATTTTTTTCTCCCCATCGTGTTAATTATTTTACCATCGAACCCCTTCACGCATACATCTCCTAATCCAACTCCTCCAATCTTTTTACTAATAAGAGATTTATTGCACCCTGTATCAATAAGTGCGTTACATTCTTTACCGTTTATTAACACCTTAATTACAGGTAATTCACCGGATTCTATATTCAGTTTCTTGATGAAGCTACCTCCGGCAAATAAGCTCCATCTTCTTCGTTTCCCTGAATATTTTTATTATTTTCCCACTTTTTAGAATTACCCTTCCAACAATCTCTTGAGACGTGACCTAATCTTCCGCATGTCCTACATTCTTTTTTATTCCAATTCCAATTTTCTCTAAATTTATTGTATCTATCTCTATAATATTCGTCATTAAAATTTCTAAATTTTCTCTCCTCTTGATAATGATAATATCCCTTATCATTATTTCTAACTAGATCATTATTTATTCCTGATCTATTGCTCAAACATTTGTACTCATTTAATCCAATCAATACTCTTGTTTGTTCGATTAATTTTTCAATTTCTATTTCCTTAATGTCTCTTAATTTCCTTAATTCCTTGCATATATATTCCGGCATTCCATTTATAAACGCATGCTTAATCATTAAATCATCTTTAATCCCTATTGTTTTTGCAATTTTTTGTATCTCCATCATAAATACATCTGCTGATTCTCCTCTCCACTTTTTGTTAATTAATCTTGAGTAAGCATTGAATGGATCCTCCCCGAAGGCTTCTCTTAGTTTCTGCTTTATAACGTTACCGCTTTTCTTTGCATCTTCATTTAGTTGAGTATATACTGTCAATGCCTTTCCTTCTAAAAACATAGGCAGAATTTTTTCTTCATTTTTAATATTATTCAAATCTTTTATTAGGTTAAACTTTATGATCCACTCATCAATATCTTCTTCTCCATTAAAGTTCTTTACTAAATCGGAAATCTTTAAGTTGTTCATTTTTTTTTTTTTTTTTTTAAATGGCCCGGCTAGCTTGTAAGCAAGACTATCAAACAACCTTCTTAATTAACTATTTATTTAGTACTACAACAACTTCAATGGCTATACTTCTTATATATATAGTCTTTTTATAGTGTGAAGATCCATATCTCCACAATATAATTTTTTTTATATATAATAATATATTTTATATATATATATATATATATAATATATTATTATACTATCTATATATATATATATATAATATATATTAATATATATATATATTATATATATATATATATATATTATTATATATTAAATATATATATATAATATAGATATATATATGCTTATACAAAATAATCAATAATATAATTAAATATACACTATAATATATTTATAATATAGCTAACTATAATATACATATAATATAATATGATTAATATAATATAATATAATCATAATTTAAATTTAAATATTAAATTTACATATATAAAATCAATTATATTTAAATAAATATATATACATATTAATATAATATATAATATATATAATAAATATAAATATACATATAATATAATATAATAATATATATATATATAATAATTATATATAATATAATATTAATATAGTATATAATATAATATAATACAATAATAATAAATATAATATATATAATATAATTAATATTAATAAATATATATAAAATATAATATAATATAATATAATATAATATAATATAATATAATATAATATAATTTAATTTAATTTAATTTAAATTAATATAATATAATATAATTTAATATAATATAATATAATATAATATAATATAATATAATATAATATAATATAATCATAATATAATATAAATATAATATAAGGTTTCCTGTTTGCTTTAAAAGGACCCCTCAACTTTTTAATTTTGTTTAAGTCTTGTTTGTATTTATTAAGCGTTGCGTCCGAGATTATTCACGGTTCACGAAAGAACGACCTTTTCAAACAATGATACTCTTTCACAACTCATAATATATATATATATATATATATATATATATATATATATATATAAATTATATTATATATATATATATATAAATTACATTATATATATACTATATATATATTTATAATTGTATATATATATATATAATATAAATTTTATAATTATAAATTTTATTAGATTATATCTTTTATATTTTTAATGATATATACTATACTATATATTATATATATATTATATATATATTATTATATAATAATATATTACAATCCACACACCCCCACTATATATATATTATTATATATTAAAATTACATTATAGAAGCAATTACTTTTATTAATGATAATAAGAAGCTGAAAAGAAAGTAGGTGTAATGGGCAGCCTTTTTATATTTATACCAAATTTTATATAATACGTCGTATATATAATATATATATTAACTATATATATAATAATATTATATATATATATATAAATATATATATATATATATAAATATAATATATATAATGTATATAATATATATAATAATAGTATTATATATATAAGAGAGAGAGAGAGAGGAGAGGAGAGAGACGAGAGAGAGAGAGAGAGAGTTTGATGAGTAGTAACAAATATTTTTGGGTCAAAATATGAATAAGGATATTTCCTTATGGAAAACACTATCAACTAATGAAGCAAGCGCCCACAGCCAACCACAAAACCCAGCACCCATCAATTTTACTTTCCCCCTCTTTATTAATCAGGGTTATAGTCTTTATCGCTATTTCTACCTCTGAAAACCTTGGGTATCCACCCTCATTTTAGACCAAACCTCGGCTTAGCCGAGTCTACGTAATCCCTGGCACTTCCCTATAGGGGGGCGTGAACCCCAAAGCTCTTGTATGACCTTAGTTAGATGGTAAAATAAGCTTCTGGCCGCCACATGGTTCTAGGAGATAGTGAACTGTATAATTATATAAAAATTATAATAACAATTAAAAAAAAAAAAAAAAAAAAAAACAATAATAAAAATAAACTGAAAATAAAAAAAAATAAAATAAAAATATATAAAATAAAATTATAAATGGTAAAGTTCTTTAATAATATGGATATTATATAAATAAATAAACTATATTAGAAAAATAATTTAATTACTAAAAATGCTACTTAATAGTAACAAGCTATCAATAGAGAAGTAAGGAAGGAAAAATTAACTTAAAATAATATATTATAGCAATATTTGTTCAACAAAACGAATATACATAAAACAAATATAAAAATAAAAAAAAAAAAAAAAAAATAATAAAAAAAAAAAAAATATAAATAAAATAACAAAAAATTAAATAAATATTAATAAATAAATATACAATAATAATAATTAAAAATATAAAATAAATAAAATAATAATGAAAATTAAAAAAATTGCAATAAAATAAAAAATAATAAATAAAAACATAATAAAAATATATAAAAAACTATAAAAAAAAAACGAAAAAAAAAAAAAGTATATATAATATATATATATATATATATATTATAATACTATATATCTATTATATATATACTAGTTATATAATATATTATATATTATATATATATACTATATATATATATTACTATATATATTACTAGTTTATACCTATATGTATTATATATTATTATTATATATATATATATATATCACTATATATATATATATATATATATATATTATATTATATATATAACTCACCTAACTATACCTACTATTTGGTAAGGTATAGATATCCACATAATAGGAAGAAATAAACACCAGAATCCTTAGGAGTATAATACAGTCTACTAAAGATACAACAAATAGTCGAATAGTCGAAAAAGAGGTCAAAAATCCTATAAAATACATAATACAAAAATATAATAATAATAATACATAATAATATAATAATAATAATAATAATAATAATAATAAGATAATAATAATAATCCCACCACCACAAATAATAATAACTAATAATGAATAATAATAATAATAATAATAAATAAAAATGTTAAGTAAATTTGCAAAAAGAAAATTACGCCCATAGAAGCCATTAGAAATTGGAATTTTGCACATGAAATATATAGAAATGATTTTAATAAAAAATAAAAATACACCTTGATTTCATGTATTTCACGAACAATAATTAATTTTTCTGCACATTATTCCATAGTTAAACTATTAATAAAAGTAATTTTATTCAATAATCACTCACCCTGGCTTTTACAAAAATATGAATGCGATGCACGTTTGAAAGAGAAACACCATAAATATTCAAATGGAAAATACACTGCAAGTTGGAACTGCAAAGCAAGAACGAAGGAGCGAACGATGCGCACACTTAGAGGCAAACGACTGAGTGAATCGAATTCTCCGTGAACTCCGTTATAAATATTTCGGCTTTCGAGACTTAAGTAAGGATTTAAGTAACAGAAAAATATTTTTAAGAGAAAGTAACATAAATATCTAAGCGAGGCTGAAGATAGAAGGCAACATTACCCCCCCTCCCCCGGGCAAGAACGGAGTGGCTACGGAGCAAAACGAACAAGAGGAAGGAGAGGTCGACCTGAACTGGAAGTAGGATAAGGAGGAGAAGAACTCATGAGGCACGGAGGGTAGGTGGGGAAGTTGGCGAAGGTGCAGGAGGAACATTATGTTGCGAAGTAGAGGAAGAAGGAGCCAGAGGAATGGTAGGTGGGTTTCTTAAACGGAGAGGAGCAGGAAACATTGGCAGAGGCGGAGAGACAATATCAACTGTGTTATCGGGATCAGAATCCAAAAAGGCGCGCTTGATCCTGTCAATTGATACATTCCCACCTTAGAATCTTTCTGAAGAGAGAAAGACTTGCGATGTCGTTGAGGCACACGGATAGGACCGTCAAAACGGGCTTGAAGATGACCGCGATGAGAATCGTGATGAAGCCAAAACGTGTGTAACAAGAATCGAGTTGAGCAAGGAAATGTTAAGTTGCAACGACGAGTACTGGAGAGGGAGAGAGTCGTTTCCAAGAATTGCAGCCAACACTGACGAAGCAACGGCAAGGAACGTGGTGAATGATCCGAAAGTAGTAGGTGACGGAAGTATGCATTCACCGTAATCCGGAATGGAGGATCGCAAACAAGTTCAACGGAAGAACAAAAATTGGAGTCCCTCTCTTTGAGGAACTAAGTACCGAATAACCAAAGAAGAACGAGTGAAGGAGTTTTGGACCAATTTTCAGGATTACCATGAGCCATCAAGGAAAATTTTAAATGGCGATGAAACCTTTTGATTATTCCTTTGGACTGCGGACGGTAAAACATGCATTAGGTCAATGCGTTTGGAACCTTAAGACCATGAAGGTCTTTCTATAAATAGAATTCAAATTGACATCCCTGGTAGCAAGAGATTCCAGTGGAAATGGGTACCGAATCTAGAAAATGCAATGGATACAGAAAAGCCTGAAGCGATGGGCTCTCGCAGAGGTGTCCTGGTAGAAGGGATGGCTTCGACCCAACAGGTAAACGGTCGATGCAATGTTTAAGATAGTGTGTTGTATATACATTGGAAGGAGGCAAAGAAACCAAACTACGTTTGAATGTGGACTTGGTCAAAACGTTGTCCGGGAGGAAGAAATTGGAGCGGTTGTGTGCTTGTGGACTTTTGAACGTTGGCAACTGAGACCCTGCTTAATCCAAAGTTTAACGTCCTAGAGAAGAGATGGCCAACGAAGTGTTTTGCCTATTTGTAAACTTGCGAACACTTTAATAGCGGGATGGTGAAGACATTTGAATGGTGTTAAAGACATGACGATGCATTTGAGTTGGCAAGACAAGTTGGGGCAATCTGGATTACATGTCACATAAGAGTGGAAAGGGAAAACCGAACACTTCCATACTTTGGATGTCAAAAGTAGAGTGAGCTGGGAATGTGTATTGTTCGAGCTGTTGTAGAAGTGACATCTCCTCGTAGTTGAGTGAAGGAAGAGGAGAAATAGCGCTAATACGGGAAAGAGCGTCTGCAAGAATGTTTTCGGCACCTTTTACGTGACCGATATCGGTGGTAAACTGGGCAATGAATTCAAGGTGGCGTGCCTCAAGTGGGGACTGCTTAGCTGTAGAAGCGGTGATTGCCTAAGTTAAGGGTTGGTGATCCATGAGGATATGAAACACCCGACCTTCAATGAAATAACGAAAATGTTTAATGGCTAAATAGATGGTGAGTAATTCTCTTCCAAATGCACTGTACTTATCCTCAGCAGGTTGAAGCTTTCTGGAAAAGAATGCTATGGGACGCCATTCATCCTCTAAAAACTGTTGTAAAAAACAAGGGAAAAACAAGTAGGACAGAGGAAGCCAGAGCTTCTTTAATAGTAGTAAACGCACGACGGGCATCATCAGTCCAGTCAACTGAGATGGAGGCTGATAATCCCTTTTAAGAAAACTTTAAAAGCGTGTTAAAAGGACGAAGAATGTCTGCTGCCGACGGAATGAAACGGTGATAAAAATTCAACGTGCCAAGGAATCTACGAAGTTTACGTTGTTTCTGGGGCAAAGGATAGGAACGGATGGCAGAGACACTCTATTTATACTTAAAGAGAATGTAACTAGAAGATGCCACAGGCAATAAACAATTTTCTACTCTAAATTCACACACACACACAATCTCCGCTATTTCATTCGAGCACGAAGAGTCACCTTTTTTAATTGATTGAAAAATAGCGTTATTTAATCGCGATGATTCTTACACTTTTTGTTTCAATTTTACATAATCTTTTATATTTATCATGTAATATTTTCATTCATTTGACCAATTTTAGCAGAAAAATAAGAGAATATTTATATAATGTTTATATAATGTTAACTCGTGCTAAGCACGAGCAGCAGAGTATAGAAGTAGCCTCTGATATATATATATATATATATATATATATATATATATATATATATATTATATTATATAATTTGTATAAAAAAATATATATATATCTAATTATATATACAATAATTTATATATATATGTTACACATATAATACAATATATAAAATATATATATATATATATATATATATATATATATATATATATATATATATATATATATATATATATATATATATATATATATATATAATATATATATATATATATATATATATATATATATATATATATACATATATATATATATATATATATATATTATATATATATATATATATATATATATATATTATATATATATATATATTATATATATATATATTATATATGTTATGTATTGTATATACATTAATAATATATATATATATATATTATATATATATATATATATATATATATATATATATATATATTATATATATGTATATATATATATATATATGTATATATTTCCGTCTACAAGTCTGACCCCAGGTCATGTTTTCGGAAACGGTTGGGTAGCCGGTTGTACCGGTTATAACCGGTTTTGTACCACTCCACCTATATATATATATATATATATATATATAATGACAATAATAAAAATGTTTTTATATATATATATATATATATATATATATATATATATATTATACTATATATATATATAGAATATATATATTTATATATAAGTATATATATATATATATATATATATATATATATATATATATATATATATATATATATATATATATATATATATATATATATATATATATAATATATATATATATATATATATATATATATATATATATATATGGTATATATTCGCGTCTACAAAGTCTGACCCCAGGTCATGTTTTCGGAAACGGTTGGGTAGATGGAAAAATCGGCGAACACATATCCCATTATTTTTGTGAGGCGAATCTCTCATTAAGACATTAAGACATTAAGAATATAGAGACAGTAAAAAGCCACATGGGCCTATCGAGACTGTCCCAGTCAACCCACTAACCAAACATGCTCATGCAAATCCACAAAGCACCCTAGGGCTTGTCAAATTGTTGTAACTACAAATCCACCAATTTGGCTTAGTCAAAACTAATGATATATATATCTAAATATATGATACCCAAACCATCCACATGCATTAATAACTAAGTTATGGTCACACATGCCATCTAACATTAATAACTACTATAACTAAAACCCGCCAATTTGGCTTCGTCAATATATTATATGATACCCAACCTATCCATAAACAAATCTAACCCTTTCTTAAATGTTGCAATCGAGTCACACTCAACAACCTCCTCTGGCAGACCATTCCAAAATTTAACAACCCTATTACTGAATGCATGCTTTCTTATATCAAGATGGCATGCTTTCTTTTTAATTTTCTTATTATGCCCCCTGGTCACCTGTCCATTTTCTACTATGAAAAATTTATTGGTCTCTGTATTATCAATAGATGTAAATATTTTGTAGACTTGTATCATGTCCCCTCTGAGAAATCGCCTTTCTACAGAAAACATTTCTAACTCCTTCAGCCTCTCCTCATAGCTCTTACCCTCAAACCCAGAAATCATCCTTGTTGCTTTACGTTGCACTCTCTCTAGCATATCTAAGTCTTTCTTTAAATAAGGGGCCCAAACTTGTGCACAATACTCTATTACTGGCCTAACATAGCTATTATACAGTTTACTTATTACTTCCTTGCTCTTGTAAACAACATTGCGATTTATTATGCCCAGCATCTTATTAGCTTTATTCCTTGCTTCCAAACACTGATTAGCTACTTTCAAATTACTGCTTATAATCACACCTAAATTTTTTTCTTGGTCCACAGACTCAAGCCAATCCCCATTCATATCGTAGTTAAAACTTTTATTTGAGTAACCTAGGTGAAGAACCTTACATTTTTTACTATTAAAATTCATTTGCCACTTATCTGCCCACCCAAGAAGTTTATCAAGATCATTTTGAATCTTTATGCATCCTTCACTATTCCTAACTGAGGTGGCCACTTTAGTATCATCTGCAAACTTAGAAACCTTGCATTTAAGTCCCTGGTCTAAATCATTTATATATATGAGGAACAATAGTGGCCCCAGCACTGAACCCTGTGGGACACCACTCTTCACTATTTCCCATGATGATTTATTGCCATTTAGTTGTACACACTGTTTTCTATTTCGCAACCACTCTTTAATCCAACCATGTACCACTCCACCTATACCACATTGCAATAACTTCTTCATCAGCCTTATGTGGGGAACCTTATCAAAAGCTTTACTAAAGTCTAAATATACAATATCAACTGGATCTCCTCGGTCAATGCAATCAGTAATGTATTCCATAAATTCTAAAAGGTTTTTGTCTGAGATGCCCTCCCCTTTCTAAAACCGGGGATGGGGGTCATAAAATTCTTTGTTTTCTTCATAAAATTTCATTTTAAAGAAAACCTTTTCAGTAACCTTTCCCAAACCTTTTACAACCAGAGATGTTAAGCTAAACTGGCCTATAATTTCCCAAATCTTCCTTACTACCTTTCTTATAAATAGGCACAACATATGCTGTTTTCCAGTCATCTGAGTAGTAGGGGGGTCATTTTG
>JABUQX010022872.1:25000-30000 GCA_015478945.1 Trachelipus rathkii
ATATATATATATATATATATATATATATATATATATATATATATATATATATATATATATATATATATAGTAATATACATATATATATATACATATATATATATTATATATAGTATTATATATATTATATTATATATATTATATATATATTATATATATAT
Organism: Trachelipus rathkii; assembly: GCA_015478945.1. Lineage (NCBI taxonomy): Eukaryota > Metazoa > Arthropoda > Malacostraca > Isopoda > Trachelipodidae > Trachelipus > Trachelipus rathkii. Next base: position 25,162 of record JABUQX010022872.1, read on the forward strand.
ATATAATATATATATATATATATAATACTATAATCATTCATTTTTATTTCATACTTTAAACATTTTTTTATTAAAACATTTTTTCAAACCTAAAACTGTAACTCATTACAAATCTTTTATATTTTACTTAATACTTTTATTTATAAATTTTTAAAAATTTGGTATGTAAGAAGAAAAACCAGAGTGTCTGATATATAAACATTTTATTTTACTACAACTGTACGAAATTTTATTAAAAACATTAACATTACATACCTTAAAGCAAGTAAATCAGTAAATCAATAGAGGTGTTACCTAACACCTATGGGATTAGTATGCTTTTTAACTCATCTTTTACTGCTTTAACTCATGTTTTACGCTTTAACCTCATATGTGTTACTTGCTTTAAACTCACATATTTATTAAACCATTAACATACCTTAAAAGGCAGTAAATCCAGTAAATCAATTTATGAGTGTTACATACACACGGGGTTAGTAATGCTTTTGTTTACTGCTTTACTGCTTTAATCATGTTTTTACTGCTTTAAACTCATATGTTTGTATGTTTATAACTTAAAAAAATTTGCATATTAACATACCTTAAAGCAGTAATCAGTAAATTCAATAGAGGTGTTACCTAAGGGATTAGTATGCTTTTGGTTTTTACTGCTTTACTGCTTTTACTGCTTTAACTTTCTGCTTTACTGCTTTATAAACTCTCTGCCTTTACTGCTTTAAACTCACTGTTTTAACTGCTTTAAACTGCATTGTTTACTGCTTTAAACTCACATATTTATTAACATTACATACCTTAAAGCAGTAAATCAGTAAATCAATAGAGGTGTTACCTAACACCAAAGGGGGATTAGTATGCTTTTGGTTTTACCTGCTTTACTGGCTTTAACTCTTTGTTTTTACTGCTTTTAACTCATGTTTTTAACTGCTTTAATCATATGTTTTTTAACTGCTTTAACTCATATGTTTAACTGGCTTTAAACTCATATATTTTATTAAACATTATTGTTTTTTATTTGGTTTTAATACTTTTTATTTTTTTTTATTATTATTTTTTTATTTATTTTTATTATTATTTTATTATTTTTATTATTTTTATTTTTTATTTTTAATTATTTATATTAGTGTTATTTTCATGCCTATTGTTATTTTTATTTAGAACACACATATACACACACACACACACACACAACACACACACACACACACACACACCCGCACTTACACTTATACACACATTCACTATGACACTTATACACACATTCACTATGACACTTACATTTACCCAAAGACACTTACATTTCACTTATACACACGGCGGACCACATTCACTATGACACTTAAACACACATTCACTATGACACTTATACAACATTTCACTATGACACTTACAATATTACGCCAATAGAACACTTACAATTACAATTACCCACACTTACACACAATCACACACGATTTACATTACACTCACACACGGCAAGATTTACTTACACTCACCACAGATTTACTTACACTCACACCCAGATTTACTTACACTCACACAGATTTACTTACACTCACACACAGAATTACTTACACTCACACACAGATTTACTTACACACACACACACACATTTACTTACACACACATATTTACTTACACTCACACACACAGAAATTTTTACTTACCTCACACACAACACCCACACAGCTACGCACACTTCACTTACACAATATAACGTATAATTTATTAAAACATTTTATGTTTTAAATAAAAAAACGTACATTTATATTACTCATTCAAATTATAACTAAAATTATTTCAAAGTTTCTTAAAACTTCTATAATAAATCAATCATTATCTTTGAACAAAGAATTTATTATTAACTGTTAATACTTTTTGTTTATAAATTTTATAACTATCAAGTTTTAAAATAACTTTTACTAAAATTTTATGAAATTTTATTAAAAACATATATTTTACGTACCTTAAAGCAATAAATCATAAATCAGTAAGGTCAGCCCCCAGCACCCCTCTACACCAGCTATGCCACGTTTGTTCTATTGACTTACTGCTTTAAACATCATCTTTAGCCATGTAATAAGTATAAAAAATAACAAAAATAAGTTCTATCTCTTCTAACAAACAATCTCTATTTTATTAAAATCTTTCTAGGTTTTTATTTAAAAATAACAATTATTCACTTACATTTATATTATTCGCTCGATGTTAACTAAAAATATTTCAAAGTTTTTTTTTTAAATAATTCGGTATTTTTTTATTATTATTTTTTTTTTTTTTTTTTTACATTAACAATCCACCACGAGAAAAAACAAAAACCCCCCCCCTTACAGATACGACAACTGACCGTCTCTCTGTAAAAATGTGTTGAAGTAACTTACTTTAGGTCTAAATTTTAGGATAATCCTTTTTGTAGCCCGGGGCGATTTAGGCCTAATTCCAGGTCAAAATATATTTCAAACTGACCTTTTTCTGTAAAATGTGGTGCAATAACTACGTTAGGCCTAAATTTAGGCCTAAATTTAGGATAAGCCTTTTTGTATCCCATGCTGATTTAAGCCTAATACCAGGTCAAAAGGTAATTCCAGTATAGACAAGAATCATTGTTATTATTATTTTTATAAATATATTTCAAACTGAAACATGCTGGATCGGTAAGATCCTTTAAGCAGGTAAGAAGGAAATGTTTTCCTTACTTGTGATTGGTCGGAGTAATCCTTATCTCTATATGACCTCGTATGTGATTGGTCGAGAATTATTTTATCGTCTTTTGAAAATTAACTTTGTTCTTTAAACTTGTATTTGAGCAGGTGTGTTTTATTATCTTTTAGACCCCAACTCATTTTAAAATCATAGTCATTTTAACTGTTAAGCGGTGCACAAGTTATCTGATTTGTATTAAAAGTGTTTTATTTTACTAAGTGTATATCATATTTATAATAAATACTTACATTGAGGAATAATTATTAATTTCACTAGAATAGATAATAATTAATTCACTAGATTTATAGTAGATCACGTGAAGCAAAACGCAAGAGCGCCCGCAAGCGCGACCCGGTGCGGAACCGACGCATGAACCCGCCGGCGTAATATTACTACGCGGTCGCGAAAATATGGCGCGTTGTATTTCAAAGTGGTAGGGCATACATCCTAGAGGTTGATATCTTTTGGACACCGTCCCATTCAGTATGTATAATATTAGTTTGTGTACTGTATCAAGGTATATTTACGAACCTTATAACATGTGTTCAAGCGCATTAGTTTATTTAAAATCCTGGTATATCAGTGTTTATTACAAACCAATGGAGATATTCTCGATGGTTACCGAAGGCATACAACATCTGATATAGAAGAGGTATGAACTTACATACTTCGAAGTAATTTTGAAGTATAATGATATGATACCAATACTGGAAATCCATAAAGAGAAATTACGGTTTGTACAATGAGGGGAAGTTTATTATGCATGTACACACATTGTGTATTTAATTAATATAGTAATTATGTAATATTTTAGATTAAACAACTTTTTTCATAACTTATACATAGAGAAGATTAAAACCGTAAAGACATACCTTGAAAAGGGAGGGAATGGGATAACTTCTATACAATAACTCTACGTCGTATATAGGTGTAACTTTAAGGCATATAAAACTTGTTTTAACATTCCTTAAATAATAAGCATCTTAAGGCATATAGCCCAAAAGAGGAACTTGTTTTACATTCCTTAAAGTAATAAGATCTTAAAGGCATACCCTCAAGGAATTATAACTTTAGGATAAATAAAACAAACTGCTTTTCTACAAAACAAAATGTTCTTTTCAAAACTAAATGTTTTTCAAGAAACTTTACCAGTGAAATGGTATTTTCTATAAATAAAATTAAAAATGATGTAATGAAAGTTTACAACGGCGTATCATAAAGAAAATATTTTCGCGACCGCGTAGTAATATTACGCCGGCGGGTTCATGCGTCGGTTCCGCACCGGGTCGCGCTTGCGGGCGCTCTTGCGTTTTGCTTCACGTGATCTACTATAAATCTAGTGAATTAATTATTATCTATTCTAGTGAAATTAATAATTATTCCTCAATGTAAGTATTTATTATAAATATGATATACACTTAGTAAAAATAAAACACTTTTAATACAAATCAGATAACTTGTGCACCGCTTAACAGCTAAAATGACTATGATTTTAAAATGAGTTGGGGCCTAAAAGATAATAAAACACACCTGCTCAAATACAAGTTTAAAGAACAAAGTTAATTTTCAAAAGACGATAAAATAATTCTCGACCAATCACATACGAGGTCATATAGAGATAAGGATTACTCCGACCAATCACAAGTAAGGAAAACATTTCCTTCTTACCTGCTTAAAGGATCTTACCGATCCAGCATGTTTCAGTTTGAAATATATTTATAAAAATAATAATAATAACAATGATTCTTGTCTATACTGGAATTACCTTTTGACCTGGTATTAGGCTTAATTAGCCCGGATACCAAAAAGGCTTATCCTAAATTTAGGCCTAAATTTAGGCCTAACGTAGTTATTGCACCACATTTTACAGAAAAAGGTCAGTTTGAAATATATTTTGACCTGGAATTAGGCCTAAATCGCCCCGGGCTACAAAAAAGGATTATCCTAAATTTAGGCCTAAAGTAGTTATTTCAACACATTTTACAGAGAGAGGTCAGTTTCGTATCTGTAAGGAGTGCGGGTTGTTGTGTTTTCTCGTGGTGGATTGTCAATGTACATAGATAATAATAATAATAATAAAGAAAATCCGAATTATTTAAAAAAACTTTGAAATATTTTTAGTTAACATCGAGCGAATAA
>JABUQX010022872.1:32500-35252 GCA_015478945.1 Trachelipus rathkii
CATAATATAGGTGGGTATCAAAGATGACGCAATCAAAGATGAGTCATCAAAGAGAACCTTCAAAGTTGAGGCATCAATGCTGAGGCATTAATGCTGAGGCATCAAAGTTGAGGCATCAAAATATCGAGTGTGTGAGTGTAAGTGTAAGTGTATCTGTGTGTGTGAAGTGTAAGTGTTATGGCTAGTGTAAAGTGTCTAATGGCGAGTTTGTAGAAGTGCTTATAAGGTACCTGTGCGTGTTGAGTGTAATGTATATGGGCTAGTTGTAAGTGTCTATGTGCGAGTGTAAGTGCTTATATAGTTGTTTATAAAAATCTAACTCATAAGTAGGAAGCATTCTAGCAGATTGTAATATACACCAATCGATTCCTCATAACCTTATATCCTAGGGTAGACACCATATTAGGGCTATTCTAGGCTCAGGGGAGGCTAGAAAAGGCTTGAAAAAAGTGGCACTCAGTTGGCACTATGTGGCACTCACTTGGCACTATGTGGCACTCACTTGGCACTCATTGGCACTCATTGGCACTCACTTGGCACTCATTGGCACTCACTTGGCACTCACCTGGCACTCACCCAGCACTCATAGAATAATCATAGAATACTAATAGAACATCACTAGATACTTCTTACGGTGATTGGGAACCATCAAAGTTGAACCATCAATAAATCTGAGTCATCAAAGTTGAATCATCAATATAGATGCCAACAAAGATGACGTCATCAAAGTTGAGCCATAAAAGTTGAGCCATCAAAGTTGTAGGGGCACGTGTAGGCTAGGTATAGGTGTACGCTAGGTGAAGGTTGGGTGGAGTCTAGGTGTAGGTGTAGGTGAAGGCTGGGTGGAGGCTAGGTGTAGGTGTAGGTGTAGGCTAGGTGAAGGCTGGGTGGAGGCTAGGTGTAGGTGTAGGCTAGGTACAGGCTGGGTGGAATCTAGGTGTAGGTGTAGGCTAGGTGAAGATGGGTGGAGGCTAGGTGTAGGTGTAGGCTAGGTGAAGGCTAGGTGTAGGCTGGGTGTAGGCTATGAAAATTTCACTTTATGATACAGTTAAAATCGATTAACTATTTAAAACGTTACTTCGTTCCTCTCTCTCTCTCTCTCTCTCTCTCTCTCTCTCTCTCTCTCTCTCTCTCTCTCTCTCTCTCTCTCTCTCTCTTCCCTCTCTCTCTCTCCTCTCTCTCTCTCTCTCTCTCTCTTCTCTCTCTCTCTCTCTCTGTAAAATACATATCATTAATCATACTCATTAATTTCTTTCATTTGCTTAAGAAACAATCTTTGTTTCGCGACATCTCACATTTGATAAATACCAGCTCAAAGCTGATATAAGACAAGACAATCTTCAGACCGAAAAATCCCGTGAGATAAATAATCTTGTTAAGGAAAATGTTGACAATTATTCATCCATGTAAGTCACAATTTCACCCCTCTTTGATTAAATTTTTAATGTAAGGATTTCCTTCATTTTTATGATATACTTGAAACTGTAAGAAGGTATGCCTTAGTCACATATAAAACAAGTTATTTAAAGTCTTTTAAAACCACTGTTTGTTCGATTAATTATTATTAATTTTATTTAGTATTCTTATGTTCATTGTTTTATTATTATTATTATTATTATTATTATTATTATTATTATTATTATTATTATTATTATTATTATTATTATTATTATTATTATTATTATTATTATTGAACCCAGTGGTTCCCAATATTTTTTTTATTACGGAAACCCCACAAGTATTATTATATATTATTATTATTAATTATTATTATTATTATTATTATTATTATTTTATTTATTATTATTATTATTATTATTTTATTATTATTATTATTATTATTATTATTGTTTCATTGTTCTTATTGTTATTGTTGCTATTATAATAATAATAGTAATTGCTATTATTTATTACTATTATTATTATTATTATTATTATTATTATTATTATTATTATTATTATTATTATTATTATTATTATTATTATTATTATTATTATTATTATTATTATTATTATTATTACTATTATAAAAAATTATTATATTTATGAAGAATTATTATTATTATTATTTTAAATATTTTCTGTACCAATTATTTATTATTATTAATTATTATTATTATTATTATTATTATTATTATTATTATTATTCATTATTTATTATTATTATTATATTATATTATTATTAATTATTATTATTATTATATTATTATTGTTATTATTATTATTATTGTTATTATTATTATTATTATTATTATATTATTATATTATTATTATTATATTATTATTTTTGTTATTATTATATTATTATTATTATTTATTATTTTATTAATTTATTATTTATTATTATTATTATTATTACATAATGCTGTAATTACTATTATAATGATTGTCCCATGTTAAGTATATGACCTTGATCTTGAAATTGGTAACTTTTTGAAATATCTGGTCTCTTTCCGTTCTAGTCGACTCCTTCAATGAATGACTCTCTCTCTCTCGTCTCTCTCTCTCTCTTTCTCTCTCTCTCTCTTCTCTCTTCTTTCTCTTCTCTCATCTCTCTCTCTCTCTCTCTCTCCTCTCTCTCTCATCTCTCTCTCTCTCTCTCTTCTCTCCTCTCTCCGTCTCTCTCTCTCTCTCTCTCTCTCTCTTCACACATTAATCTATATGTCAGTCCTGTGTAACATCTATCTTATCTATCTATCTATCTAATCTATCTATCTATTCTATCTATCTATGTACGATAAGTTCACTTACG
>JABUQX010022873.1:0-29061 GCA_015478945.1 Trachelipus rathkii
AGAACACTAGAGTTTAAACAAAATATACATTATGTCGTATAATGCAGATAACTAATACTACTAATTATTCATCCTTGCATTAATGTCATGATGGAGTAAATCATTACTATGATATAAGTAAAAAATACTAATGTGAACCCAAAAACAAATAATTAGATAGTAAAGTGTAAGATTTATATTAAAATAAAAAATAACTATATAATAAGTGAATAATAATAATAGAGTAATTAGATTATTAATAATAATATATAGGTATAATAATAATACATTATATGAGTAATATAATCAATAATAGAGTACCCAGCTAGATGGAGATATATAACTAATATATTAGTATAAAATATATATATAATAATAATTATATAATACCAATATAGGTAAATATTAATATACATTATAGTATATTAATTAATATGATTAAACATAATTAAAAAAGAGTGATAAATAATAAATTAATTATAAATTAAAAAAATATTAAATTTAGGTAATAAATGTTAGTAACAATTAGATTGAAAATAGATGAGGAAAGAGTTGTATAACATTGAAGGGCAACGGAGAATATAAGATATTACCAACCTAAATTCATAAAATAAATAATAATAGAGAATAATATTTAATAATAATAATAAAATAATTCATAATTTAATTTTAAACAAAACTTGACATAATAATAGAATAAGGCTATGATGATCTATGCATGAGTTTGCTGCTATAGTTTTCATTGAAAATAGAAAGAGAGCCAGATTCGTATTACACTGCTAAAATATCAAGAAAGTCGAATGATAGCAAATAATAATAATATTATAATGATTTTTTATATTAATAAGTTTGAAAATTGAGAGCTATCTTTAATTAAAATATGTTTTAATAATGACTTAATTAAGTAAATAAATAATAATAATAATGAGTAATAACAATAAATAATAATAAATAAGAAAGAAAAATAAATGAACAAAATGTAAACGTAGACTAAAACTTAACATAATGAATAATTTAATTAATATATTAGTGAATTATATTAATAATAATAAAATAAATCAATAATAATAACATTTAAACCTTGTATTTTTGGAGTGACTAAAAACGTAAGAATAAGAAATAATCATAAGCCTAACAAATTTTAATAAGTATTAAGATAAAATAGATTATGATATTGTAAAAGAGTAATAATAATAATAATAATAATCACATAATATAATAATGATATATAATAATTGAATCCTTTATGTACCACTAAATAATACTCATATAATTAATTTTAATTACATGAATAGATAATTAGTTTCAATAATAAATAAATAATACAATAAGATTATACCAACCTAACAACAATGATTATGAGTAAAATATATATATAGACATAAAGATTAGAATAAAAAAAAATAACAAGTAATAATAAATAATAATATATAATAATATAAATACGAATATAGTAATAATAATAATAATATAACAATAATAGATAATAAAATAATAATCAATAATAATAATAATAATAATATGAAATAGATCACATCATCTACGGAATATAAACAACCAATATTTCCAGCTCAATGGTATCAGTGTTCATAAATCTTGCGCCTATCACCCTATTCTCATTAATACCTACTCATGAGGTACTCCATTACAGTCACGTTATTTTCACGACAAACTGAGCTTCTTATAATATTGGGACATTACAAGAAATATTATTTTATTGTGCCTTCTACAAACTGTTTGTTACTGTTTCCCCCTATTTCGTCGAAACACGCCTTTTGTATAGTGATGTGTTTATCAATACACGGAATATATATATATTTATGTTAATATATTTATAGTTACTATAATAGTATTTTAGAGCTATATAATGGGATGATTATATTACTCAGTTTATATATTATAATATATAATGTAGTTTAGAGATTATTGATACGAACTGAATTTTGAGAAAAAAATATGTAAAATATATGTAATATGATATATCTTATTATTGTAGTTATGACTTTAAGTAATTGCTCATTGTTACATATATCTTCGTTTCAATAGTGGCTCCATATAATCATCAGTTATGTTAGTATTAATTTAGACATGTTTTAATAACCGTTGAAGGTGATTAATAAACGGCTATCGGGTTGATTTTTGTGTAATGTAAATAAAACTATTATAAGTTAAGGCCAAATGGACAAAATATATCAAAAAGTATTTAAATGTTTCAAACCATTTTATCAACGACATGAAATATAGAAGCGAATTCAATGAGAAGGAGAGAGAGAGAGAGAGAGAGAGAGAGAGACGAAGAGAGAGAGAGAGAGGAGAGAAAAAAATAGAAGTAAAAATAAAAGAAAAAGAGAGAAGAAAAGGCAATGAGAGAGAGAGAGAGAGAGACAGTAGAGAGAGAAGAGTAGAGAGAGAGAGAGAAGAGAGAAGAGAGAGAGAGAGAGGATTGAGAGTGAGAGCGAGAAGAGAGACGAGGTGAGAGTAAAGAGTGAGGTGATGTATCGTGGATTATCGGAATTAAACATTTAGACTTAGATTGCTGATGGTATATATCTATGTTTAGATATACTTTCACTTTATAGTATTTCTCTCTTTCTGTTATCTGAAGTTTACAATCTTTAACGGAGAGATCAATTGTGGTCCCGAAAGGCTTCTGTATTTATTTTCTAATACAAGTGACTATAACTGATACAAATTATTATATATTTTATCATTATATATAAATTTAAATGCAAGAATGCAATTAATAATACGTGGCCAAAATCTTTAAACTTCGAATCTAATGGTTTTTCTAAAAGTGTTTTTAATAGCAGCTATTTAGCCTCTTATTTTACAAGAGTTACCAGGGTGTTGGATCTGCAGAATCAAACTTTTCAATATATATATATATATATATATATATATATATATATTATTATGTGTAGTTATATATATATATACTATATATTATATTATATATATCCTAGTGATATGTATTCAGCTATTATATTTTACTATATTGGTAATTTATAGAGCCAAAAGAAGGAATCATACACGGAAACTCAAAAATAGACTATTTATAATATATATAATATATAGTATATAATAGTATACTATATATATATATAACTACTTAGTATATATGTAAACCTAATATATTATAATATATATGTATATAGTTAATCATATATATATAGTTAATTACTAATCTAATTTAAGTTAATGTAGATTAATTCTATATATACTATATTTAATTATAATGAGTACTAATCATAATATATATTTAGGGTGTGGGAAGCTTAAATATTGTAAAAAAATTGTAAATGACGAATCAGATACCCCTTCAATTAATTTTACTTGTTGAAATAAAAAATCAGGCGAAATTCCATTGCCCTATCTTTAGTGGAAGGGTCTCCTAACCAACCCTATTGATTTGAACCTATATGAAGAAGCACTTATGATTTTAAAATGGAAGAATTAAGTGTAAATTCGTGCTAATTACCTATCTCCCTCCTTACCATTTATCGAAATAACTTCAAAATTGAAATATTTACATACAAAACATGTATTTGAAAATTTCTATAGTTTTTGCCTAATTCTTGCCAGGTCCTGGCAGCATAAATTCTCCATTAATTTTCATTTTGAGATCATAAAAAGAAAATCACAATTACTATTTTAATATTTATCCGACTATTATCAAATTTTCGGAGCATGTATTATTGGGCAAGATACACATTTTTAATTTAAATAAATATTTTGTATACCAAGTCGTTTTGACGCTGTTCACAGGAAAAGATTTCATAAATTTTAAAACTTTCTCGTGCAAAATGGTAGGGTATACAAAAAAGTTATTTTAAAAAATTTGTGTGTCTATCTCAATTATATATACTTTGAAATTCTATATTTATTGGATGAATATTAAAAAGTTATGGAGAATTTTCAATTATTACTTAAAGAAATGAAAATTTTTTGAAAATTTTATTTTGTCACGAACTGGTATGATTTATGGTAAAACATAAATAACTCCTAATAAATTAATTATAAGAGAAGATTACATGAATGCAAAAACACGCATCATACCCAAATTTACAAGTCTAGCAAAGTCTTCAAAATTAGTGTTTTCTATTATGTTAGGTATTCTGGCGGGTTAAGAATTTTTAAGAACCCGAAAATAGAAAGCGCCAAACTCGAAATGTCCACACAACATACAGCTGTAGTAAGACATGGTTTGAGGAGATCCTTAATATTAAATAAAATACACAAATGAAATTTACGATACTCTCCTGTATTTTATGAGTGGAACAAACTGGTTGAGTATACGTTACAAAATCCGAAATTTTTTTTTTGGGACACACCAAAATATAATATATATAATATAATATATATGTTCAATTTGCACAGTTAAGTAATATATAATGATTAGTATTATAAATTATGTCGAGATAGAATAGATGACTAGATTACCATATATAAGATATATGTAGGAGTAGATATATAGATATTTGTATATATATATTTTTCGGAAATACGTTTAATGTTATATATCACTATATTAATATCTATTATGTATATAGTAAGTGATGTAGCGTGTATTTTATCACTGTATTGCATGTTTCCATTAAGCGTGATATTCTGGTTTTAAGTAATTATAGAGTATTTTTTAATTGAGGTAAAGCTCCACATTACACGTGCAGAAGAGAGTTCATGTTGTCAACAGCTCTTAATTTTAGTTAGATTCAGTGAGCTCTTAAAAATATGGAGAAATGTATTTTTCCCATAATAAGTTATAGCTATATATATGTATATATAATCTATATTAATACTATATATAATATATATAATATTATATATATATATAATATATATATTATATATATTATATATAAATATATTAATATATCATACTATATATATATATATATTATTACTAGTTTATTATAATTTAGTTATATCTTATTAGATATATTTGTGAGTTAGCTGAAAACTATTTGCATAATACGAAGTTTTAATAATATCCTTTTAGTTCCTTTAAATATAGCGACTGTACTGGGTACTAAAATTAGGAAGACAATCACATCTTTTTCATTAAACATGTTCCTCACTCGGTATTCAGTGTGTCTAATACTCTTCCCCAAATTATAAAAGTATTCGATGAGCTATTTAATTAATTTCACAGAATTCAAGTTTACCCAGTTTGTATAATTTTGAAAGATCTCTCTTTATTTTTATAGATAATTTTATTTCATAATATTATATTCTTATATAAGTATATATATATATATATATATATATACTATATATATATCTATATATATATAATATATATATATATATAATATATAATAATTACTATATATAATATATAATCTTATGTATATAATACTATATATATATATATATAAATATATATATATATAATATATATATATAAGGTATATTAATATAGTATTGGTATATATAAGTTTTGGTATAGTAAGTATAGTTATGGCACTAAGGTCATAAAGTATATTTATATTTATATAAACTCTAATATTAAATAAAGCTATATATCTATATATTATATATATTTACATATTATATATATATATATATATATATATATATATATTAGAAATAATATTTTATAAAATAATGCCATATTAGAATATCTATTATATATTAAAATTATTCTATATTATTATAATAATATATATACATTATATATATATATGATACTAATATATATAAATAAACTCCTGACTATTATAGTGTATTTAATATATATACTATAAAATATAAATTTTATGAATCAATATATATACTAAATATCTAAATTATTATAGCTATTATATATATATATATATATATATATATATATTATGTTATATATAATATATATATATATATATATAATATATATATATATAAATATATATGTACTATATATATATATATATAATATATAATATTACGTAAATATAGATATATATAATATTCTACTTATATTTATATATATATATTATATATATAATAACTATAGCTACTTATAGTACTCCACCCATAGTGTCTCACTTTAATAAATATATATATTGATTAATAGTATTATATATATATATATTAATAATATGATTGACTTAAATTTTATCGGTTTATATATATATATTAATACTATCTATTATTATATATATATATATATATATTATATATATAGTATATATATAGTACTCTTAATTTTTCCTATATATTCTATATGAAATATGAGATGTATTATAGAATAATAATTAAATTATTATTCAACTAATTTATTATAAATTATTATGATTCGTTATTATTATTATTATTAATTAATTATTAATTAGCATAAAAATAATGTAGTTATTATTTTTAAATTATCTATCATTATTATGTCATGTATCTATTATTATTAATCTATTATTACCTAATAAGAATCCCTTTCCATTATCCGTTTTATTCAATACAAGAAAAATTACTTAATCTTAGCACATGCTTTCATATTTGTTGATTTGTACAGTGGACTGTCTTTTGGAATCAAATCATACTAATTACAGACAATAATTTATTCGTTTTGAGGAATTGTAATAATTTTTTTTTCTGTGGTAAAATTCGTTGTGCTAAGCTTAATCTCATGATTGACTGAATGGGAAAAAGCCTCTTGTAAGCAATGTAGACAAGGTTATATTATATAAATAGTATATTGAGCTTCTATATATAAGGCTAATACTTTGTTTAACTCAATAATAACTATAGTTATACTATATTAACTATATATATATAATATATATTAATAATAATATATAATATATATATATATATAATATATATATATATATATACATATATAAGTTTTATAAGATATATTATTGTTACTCGTATATATAAATATATATATATATATAATAACATATATATATTTATAATATATAATACATAATATAGTAATTTATAGTGATATATATATGACTATAGTTTTACAAGTATACTACTAGAATATAGTGTATTAACTAAGTAGAATAATAATCATAATATATACATCCTTACTCTACTTTATATATTGTATACTTCTTTTAAAAGTGAGTATAGTATCATATAACAAATTTAAAATAATATACAATATATTATACAACATATAATAAATTAACACTATATACTATATATATACTTGTAATATATAATATCAATACTCACTCTCACTCACACTATCACATATATTTTACTATATTAATATATAATATAACACTCGCTACTCACTACTCACTACTCACATATCTTAAACCACTACTCACTCTATTAATACAAAAACTAACATATATATTATTATATGTGATTATAATCAATATATATATAATATATATATATATTATATTATATATATATTTATAATATATAGCCTATACCTATATATAAATACAATAATAAAAATAACTAAAAATATATATATACAATATAATCCCCAACACTAACTACAACGGGTCTTCATGTAAGATCGATACTACCACACAGATATAGTATTTTCGGACATTCACGTACAACCAGTAGTCCATAATCGCTCAAGCCACTTTCATTTTTAATTTCAGTATATTACAATTTTGTTTTTTTAAGGTAGATAAATTTATTTGGGTAAGATTAAGTTAAAAAACGTAAGTTAAACGATTCACTTAAGGTTAAGAACTAAGGTTAAGTTAATCAGTGAAAGACACACACATTATATGATAAATTTATTTATCAGATTATTAACTAGATGATTTATCACAACACAAAAAAAAATTTGTAATATAGATATCACCATTAAAAGAGTATATATAATATCTTGAACATCACCCACACTGAAATATTCCCAATATAATTCAATTCAAAACAAATAATATTCTCATTAATATCCCAAACAATTAATTGCAGTGCTCAGCTAACATATCGTACTTTCAACTAATGAACCATTTTGATGATGACGAGTCTAAAAACAATTGGAGCATATTCAATATTTACTACATAAGATCCATATATATATATATATATACTAGTATAATACTATATAATAATATATATTATAACTAACTAATATAAATAATTTATATAACATATAACCCTTCACTACATATATATATATATTCATAATATACTATATATATAATATATAAATATATTCAATATATATATTATATATTATATATACAAACGGTTAATATCAACACATCATTAATCCTCACAATCGAAAAAATACTTATAAATTCGGTAAATTCTATCTGAAATAAAAACTAAGCTTAAATTAAAATTAACTCATTTCAAAGAATGGCGCTAATCAAAAAATTATTTAAACAAAATACATAAAAATTCTACTTAAAATTTGCATTGGTTCATACTTACAAAAGCAAAAGCCCGTTGCGAAATAAGTTATTTGAAAGTAATATTGTTATTGATAAGTTAAAATATGTGTCTACGTGTCACAAAGAAAAACGGAAAATACAAATAAATGAAGCTGGTAAGAGGTAAGATATAAGACATCTATTTTATATTATACACGAAATTAAAAACACAAGACTCAATTTCATAGTGAGTGACTACACCCTAAACACCATAAAAGGGATGATTTGCACCACTCTAGCAACATAGGGAAACCCCTGAAAAAAAATCAAAAAAAACTTTAGTGTGTGGCGAGCACTAATCCGAATCCAATAAGAAGCTCTCGCACATGCAAGAAGCATATTTTTTATTTGATATCGCGAGCACTCGTTCCCGTCAGTGTGTGCGTTAAGTAACTTTGTTATATATATATACATATATATATATATTATATTATATATATTTATATTATATATTATATATATATATATATATATATATAATTATTTATAATATATATTATCATATATATATTATATATATTATATTATATATATAATAGATAATATAGTTATAATAATATATTCTATAGTATATTATATGTCCAGCATCCCGAAGAGGCCAGCATGTATATAAGAAATACTTATAACATCTGCCACAATAAATGTTTAGAATACGATTCTACAGAAAGAATTATTCATCGATCTATAAACTTTAAAGTACAAAAAATTTTAATTTATATAACGCGTTTAATATTTTTATATTAATAACTCAACACCACTTATAGATTACTTTAGTATATTCAATTCTTATATCCATGTGCAAGTGTAACATCTTGTATTTGACATCTATGAATCCTGCTCATTAAGTTCACTGGTAGAAAAGTTGCCAAATACCATTTTATTTTCTAATACACGTTTGGTGAGAAAAATGGTATGTTTTTCTTCTTATTATCCTTTTTAGGGGTATGTGTTCGAGGCCGATCGAAGGGAACAATTATATTATGGGTGGGGTTGGAGGTCGGTTACAAAGTCCCTCCCGTTCGAGTAATCAACCGGTGTTAGACGAAGTAAACACCCGACTCTGTCCATCTTTAATTTTTATCCGTCGGGTAAGATATCCTTTAGTTATAAAAGAAAAAATTTCAACAATTTGGTAACTTTGCGCGCTCCCGTCCGACTACTCCAGCTTCCTCGTATTCTCAAAAAACTCTAATTTTTCCAACATTTTTAACAATTTTATTTTTTTTAAAAGCGTTTATTTTTTTATTTATATTTTTTAAATTTTCAGGGTATACAGGGTTCTCCTGAATTAATTAATTTAATGATAATTTATTTTCGTGTAGGATGTGTAATAAGTTTTTATAGTACATTGCCTGGCCGTCTTCGGAAATGCTGACACATAATTATAATATAAGTAAACTAATAGTATTATATATATATATTATATATATATTATATTTTATATTATATATATATTTATATATTTATATATAATTTATTATTATATATATATAAATTATATATATATTATTATTATATAATATATATATTATATATAATTTTATATATATATTATATATATTATAAATTAATATTATATATATCATATTAAATTTACATTTAGTTCTAAAAATAGTCGGTAGTGGTCATGAACCTGTATTTTTTTTCCTGTAAGGTTGCCAATATTTTCGTTTTATGTTGTGCGTAAATTGTAAATTTCTTCAATATGAAAACTATACGGCCACAGCCTAGTTTTTTAATAAATTCCACCCTTTTTTCTGTAGGGCATAGTTTAACTTTTAACTATTTGCACATTCGGCACATTCCATTCTAAACAATGCTCCTGATTCCCCCCTTTTGGGATAATATTCTTTTAGCGTTTTTCATTTCCGTTTTCTACGTAATTATATTAGTAATTAATTTTATGGAGCAGATATATGAGATGAACAAAAAGGAAGTTTTATAAATATTTCAATATTTTAAATATTTAAATAATCTTTTAAGTTTAAAATAATAAGAGATAAAAAAAAAAAAAAAAAAAATATAAAAAAATAAAAAAAAAATAAAAAAAAACTTATAAGTTTAAGATTAATGATAACTTAATTAAAAATTAATTAAAATTATTTTAAAATAGTTTCTGTTATGTAGGAACTAAGTCGTGGAACAAATCATTCTTCATTTCTGATCAAAAATTTTTGATATATCATTGACTAACCTGTCCATTCACATATGAACGTAGAATGCAAGATTAATGAATAAATATCCGCAAAATATTAAATTTATTAAACCTCTTTTTTAATTTTTCCTAAAAGCCAAAACATTTTGCAAAATAGATACCATCCTTTAAATCTTTTGGTTAGAAACCAATAACAATCTAAACTCTTCTGAAAGACACTCAGACATTAGACTTCGCATTGATTTTAAATATAATAATTTGAGGAAAATTGTGTGAAGTTGAGTTGAGGGGAAAAGCACAGAGAAAAAAGATAAATAATTTTAGCGTTTAATATTATGCTTTGCAAATGACCATACTTTCATAATTAATATTTAAGAAATATAAAATGTACTATCGTTTTAATATCCAATACTTCATCAAGTTGAAAACCTTTATAAATAATTACTTTAATAATTACTTTCTTCAAATTTGAATTACGCGAGAGCATACAAAGTTTAGAGACAAGTCCGAAGATAGCATTCCCAAGACTTTAGTAATTCTGCGTCATATAGTAGAGACTACTACCAAGATATAAAAATAAACTATTGATGTATTAGATATATCATGTGCGTAAATTTGTGCGCCTAAAGATATTTCTACCATCCTAAGCTTGTAAACAGTATTCTTCAGCATTTATAAAAATAATATAATGATGCTTATATTGGAATCTATCAAAAAAACTAGAAAAGGTTTAATTAATTACACATTTTCGGTGTCATAAATGGATTAAAAAAATCCAGTAACGTGAAATTTTTTCTCTGATTTCATCACCAAATATTCCAAAGTTTGATTAAAAATTGAGATGAATTAAAAACTTAATAACCAAAATTTATCTTGCGCAAAATTTACTTTTAAATAAATAGTGGAGTTTCTTAAAGATAATGTTACTCAACAACAAATTCAGAAATTATTGTTTTATGATATATTTGCATTTCTTATAATATTGATTATTAAAAGTAAATCTGTCAAAATTTTAGTATGTTAATTGGATTATACAGTCAGAAACTAAAGTTAATTTCCATGCTTTAACTTTGCGCAGAGTTCATTTTTCTATAAATTAATTAATTTTTTATCAATTTTCATTTATTAATACTGTTTTAATAAGATAAGGTCTATAACTTCAAAATACGTCCTTTTAAGTAACACATACGAACAATTAGAATCTCAAAGTGACGTTCGTGACGTCACACAAATCACACGCTTATTCGAATTAAGGCGTAAACGGTTGAAAAATGTAATGAATATTTACTTTAAATGATCTATTTATAAAAAGGAAAAAATGTGAATGTATTAATAGTTTTAGGTGTATCTTTAAACTTTAAATATTAAAAAATCAAATACAGATATTTTGTAAAATATAGTATTAATTTCATACATTCTGTAAACAGATTTTCCTGAAAATCTTAAACGAAAAATACCTTTTTTAACATGCATTTATATATATTATATGAAACATATAAAAGTAGATTAATATCTAAATTCAAACATTTGTATATGTATTTTAGTTAAATCAAAGTAATCGATGAAATCCTATTACAGGTTTTTTTCTGGCTATCGTTGAATAAATTTGAGTTACTATGAAAATCATTAAAAGCGTAATAATGCAGATTGTAAATTTGTTAGAAGTCTTAAACGAGATTTTAAAAACGTATGAAATACTTGAGCATTTAATTTTTTTTTATTCTATATAAACAATAAGCAATATATCATAAGGCTGTAGAAAACAGGCTTGTTGAAAATAATATAAATTTAACTATTTCTATAATTAATTTTTTAAATTTTCACTATTAGATCAGAGAATGTATCAAAGTATAAACTTTTTCCTAATTTATTCAAAACATTGAAATTTGAAATGTAACAAATTTATAATAAATTGAGTTTTAAAGGCGTTTTTCAGTCCATTTTGTAACATACATGTTTTATGTGTATGTGAATATATAAAAAAAGCTGAAAATAATTTATAAACAGTTATATAGGATTAATAAAATAGGGTTGTTTTGCGCATCGAGCGTTACTTTGTTAAATATTTGTTTTTTAAATTATCCTTTTAGATAGTTGTGATTAGTTTTTGAAACCCCATTGGTTATATAAAAAAATTAACGTTTATCACTTCTTTTGCTAATCAATTTACACGATTTACAAAATGTTATTAATCCAATGCCGTACTAAAATATTTTTTATAATTTAAACAATTCATTTTAGTAATACCCTGTAATCTAGAAGCATAATGTAATTCTGTAAATTTCAGAGAGTTGTAGAAATATTAATGTGTTTGCATATTGAAATGAAATTTAACTTAGTAAGATATAGAATTTAATTAATTGTCTTGAGTGGTCCTTTATTATTAGTTTTTTATTAATATACTTATAAAATATGTTACTATTTTCAATTAGACTAATTAAACAATGAATAAATAGTTATAAAATTAACCCTCATTCCACCAAAAATAGCCGCAGAAATTCATTAAAATTTTTTCTTTTTTAAATCTTCAATTTCACATTATCACCTAGAGATCACTACCATCCCTTCATGAAGAAATAGAAATCTAGTAATAAATTCTAGAAGAACACTTATTAAGGTATTAAGATTAAAAAATATATATATGAAGCATTTCAATTTCTATGAACAATAATTTAATAAACTATATCAAAACTGTTTTTGGTGTCTTAATGGACGTTTTTTAATGAAATTGTAAATATTTCATTTGTTTTTATATATTTCTTCTAATAGTCTATTGAATTTGAAACATATATATGACAATGAAAAAAAAAAGATTTAATAATTAATTATATCATTAAAAATATCCACATACAACTGACCTAAGAAATTATCCAATAAACAGAACATGTATATCTACTATTTTCAAAAATTTAAATTAATATGTAAAATTTAAATTCTTTTTACCTTGCGTGATTTTCCAGCATTTAAAAATAATGTTTCATTTGAAATGTGATGATGTAGTTCAACAATTTAGCAAAAAAGTGGATTAGTTAATAGTTTTAGTGTCTTTAATGACTCTATTTAATGAATTTCAATATTTATTTATAACATAAAATATTTTCATTAAGTTGAAATAATTATTGGGTTATGATTTACGGCGGTTTTCTAAAATATCTTTTTACTTAATTATATAGAAACCGAGAGTGTCTCAGTAAACTTTTGAAGAAAGTAACGATTTATTTACTAATATTCAAAAATCTTGAGATTATTATTGGTTAAATTTAAAATTGGAGTGTTAACTTAATAATGCTTAAGCAATATATGAAAAAATGTTATCATTGGAAATGACAAATATCAAAAGCATAAGAGATTTTACTAAATGACTTTTACTGTATTAAAAATGCTTTTTTTTTTAATGAATCTTCAATATTATATATAATATATTATCTAGTTAGTAACTTTAATAATAAATTATAACTTCTAAAAATTAATCCTTTTAATGTTATAATATTCTACCTTAAAAATTAATAAAACTAATAAAAATTATAATATTCCTTAAATCTATGAACAAAAATTTAAATAATATTTTTAATAGTACTAAAAATAGACCTCGAACAGATTTTGTATCAGCATTGAAAAAATAATTGTTGAAATTCCATTTCAATAGGGGATAAACGAAATATTTAATAGCTTTTAGTTCCCTAAATTGACGTTATTTTAATGTAAATTGGCAAACTGTCACTTATATAAAAAAAACTGATAAAGTAAAATCTGATGTAGAAAAAAAAATTCTAACCTTAAACACGCAAGAACTAACCTAACAGTTCATAATAAAATTAGGAAATTTTAAAAAAAAATATTACTGAGATATTTATTCAACTTATGAAATATTTGTAAATATGTTAAATAGTTTAGGTTTTATACATATTTTATGTAGACATTTATTATGAATATTAAAAAATATAGGGATTCATATGAAATGAGTTAATACTGAAAAATATAGCAAATAAATAATATATATAAATAGATCATTATGTTTGTTCAATCTTACATTTTACTGAATTTTCAAAAATTTGTTTTATAATCCCAACTAATTCCTCATTGGAAAAACCTGTTTATAAAAATTAACTTAAAATTAGTCTTTTCTAAATTTTCACAATTACATAAATTCAAGAACTAATTAAAGAAAATGAAAAGAGAACTCAAGGAAGCCTTGAAAAAACCTTTTATGGAAAGCAATAAGAAAATTATGAATTTTTTAACGGTATGTTCAGCATTTGAAAAAATAATGTATAGTGCTTATTTGTCGTAAATATATCAAAATTGCAGAATAATTAATTTATTAAAAAGTTTTGTATTTTTGTGAGTGTTTAGTGATTTTCAAAATATTTTCTCGAATTGTAATATTTTCTAAGAAAATAAAATTTCAAATTTTTTTGAATAAACTTGGTTATTAATAAATAATAAAATAATTTATAAATTAACCCTTTTATTATTTATATCATTTACATATTGAATAAATAAGAATATTTGTAATTATATTTTGGGGTTATTTAAAGGTTATTATTTTATTGTTATGTAAATTAATAATTGGAATTTATTTAAAATTGTTTTCATTTAATACTAAAAATAATCAAAATAATACTTGTTAAATATCAGTAAGAGAATTTATATTAAAAATTTTAATCTTAAATTGACGTAATTTAAATGAATTTTATATCAATAATTATGTTTTTATAAATACAGAACGTCAAACAGTATGATTGAAAATGATACTTAAATAATTTAAAATGCATAAAAACGCTTTTAAAATTTTGCATAAAAATTAAAATTAAAAATGTTTTATTTAACCTTTTTCAAATTACTATATAAATTTTTCAATGAGTTTATAAAATAGGACAAGCATTTAAAAATAAATATGTGTACATGAAAGACATATGCGTAAGCATGAAAATGTGAAATTTCTTGATACTAATTTTGACTAAATTTAGTTTACATTTTAACTCAAATGTTAAATATTATTTTTTTTTTATTACTATTATTATATACTTTATTTTTTTATATATTTAATTATTTTATTGTAGGAATGTATTTGTTATTTTCTTCTAGCAAACAATATATGCTTATTTCAAAATATTCGTATATTTTACATAATAATCTTTACATATTAATTTATTCAACTTTTTCTCAAAGTTCTACTAAGTCTGCTATATAGAAAAACTCGAATAAAACAACACCAAGCGACTCTGAATTCAACATTTTAAAATTACATTTCGCTATATTGAGAAAAATGAGTATTTTATAAGCGAGTGAGTTCTGGGATCGTTTTTCATGACAATGAATTCAAAGCAAAAAAAGAATTTATATTGTTAGGTGTCTAAATGACAGTTAATCAATGAAATTTCATATGTCTCTTATTGATATCTACAAGAAATATTTGCAGTATAGTTGTGAAAACCTGTTTACATAACCAAATTAAGCATCTATAATAGACATTATATATTTTTGCGCCTACTAAATTTTTCACATTACAAATTAGAAACTCTTAAAAGTCTAAATGTTCTAAATTCACACTCTATATATATATGATAAATTTAAAAATTGTAAAGTTCTTTACCTAGGTTTCTCATTAATTTTTAAAAAGAAAATTGATGCTTGGTTTTAGTCTGAAATTTAAAATGACAATTTAAAAATCAGAATAGATA
Organism: Trachelipus rathkii; assembly: GCA_015478945.1. Lineage (NCBI taxonomy): Eukaryota > Metazoa > Arthropoda > Malacostraca > Isopoda > Trachelipodidae > Trachelipus > Trachelipus rathkii. The sequence goes on from JABUQX010022873.1 coordinate 16,155, forward strand.
GTATTATTATTAGAGAGTTTAATTGGAGTTTTTTATGAAATTAATATTTTTTTATATAAATATTTCAACTATAATGAGATTTTCTCTATAATAAAAAATTAATGACTAGTAAATAAGCTTAACCTACAATTTAAGCTGTTACAAATTAGATATCTATTTAAAATGTAGATATTCCCTAAATTTTCATTAGGTAAATTATTTATTAATTGAAAATTGAGTTGAAAAGGTCAGGAGGATTTAGAATAATAATGTTTATTTTACATCTTTTAAAGGTAGTCAGTTCCTTTAGAAAAGATCATTCCTTTTGATACGCACTTAAATATGACGATTTTTAAAGAGATTCATAATTGTTTTATTAAATATTTCCTATTTAAAAAATGTTTAATATATAAAAATTTTTAACTTTAAAATCTATCTTTTGTATCTTAATTCAACCATAAAATGTAGAACTTTTTCAAAAATACGATTATTCCAAAATTTCAACATTTTGAAATTATTTGGTAATCTTAATATTGAGTTTTTATATTTTCAGGCATTTTAATAAATAATTGATTCATGATATCCGCTATTTCAAAAACAAATAGTGAAATTTATTAAAATAGTTTTAAGAGAAGTTTATATTTGAATGTATTTTATGAATTCAATATTTTTTGATATATCAAGATATGTGTATTAGTTTTGAAATATGTTTAATTGAAATATTTCACTTAAATTATAGTATTTTATTCTTAAATTTATCACATTACAAATTTAAAACCTTAATATTACGTAATTTTTTCACTATATTTAACATTTATAAATTATGTGGGTTAATAAAAATGAGTTTTAGTAATTGAGATGAAGCATTGAAAAGAATGTTTGTCAATGAAATGCAAAGTATGCAAGAAAAGCGAAGTAAAAAGAAGAATTATATTATTGGTATTAAGAGTAGATATTAATGAGTTTTAAATGAAATTTTAAATGATATGTTATTGTTTTTAATCGAAGAATAGTTCTTTAATTATCAAACCTGTTATATAAATTAACTTCTTAATGATTAAAGATCTCATAAATTTAACTGAGAAGATAATGAGATCATCTTTAATATGTATAAACAAAAAAAATTTATTCCAGTCAAGATCTTCAAAATAATGAAATTGTCTGATAAATCTGTAATAATTGAGGTTAAGAGTAGTGTTTTTACTAGCATTTGAGAAAAATGAGAGTGATGTTTCAATATGAAGCAATTCAAAAGTCAAAATAAATTAATTCAATAGTTTTAGTTGTTTAAAAATGATCTGATTTAAAAAAAAATTTCATATATTGTTATTTTTTATATATCAAAATATTCTTTATGGTATTTTGAAAATTTGAATAGAAAGATCAAATTCTAAAGATATACTTTTACTTAATTTCAACCATTAAATTAGACTATAAAATTGATGTATTTTATGTAAATTTCCAACTATTTATGGGGTATCTATATTATTGGTCATATCATTAATAATGAGTTTTTTAAAATGGTATTGCCTTCAGATTTTATGAAAAAATATTATTATGTGTTTCATTGAAATGGCTATTAAAACCAGAAAAGATGGAGATGAATGCTGAAGAATATAATTGAAGTTTTTAAAGACTTATCAATTTGTTTTATACTAAACCAAATTATTATCAATTATTGTGAAACACTGTATATTTATAGAATTGTCAAAATCTGAAAAGTGTTCAGCTTCCATTTGGCGTTTCAAAGACAATATGTTTCACATATAACAGGTTTAGACGTGTTTGGAAGTTTAATTCAAAGTTAATTCGATTTGATAACAATAGATCAGGCATTTAAATAAAATAATTGTTCATATATATATGCAAAAAAACAAAACTGAATATGTGATTTTAATATTTAGACAATTTTGCTTAAAATTGTAGGTTATGAAATGAATTACATGTTGTATATTTTATTACAAAAAAACCATAAAGTGAAACAGTTTTAATAATAAATATTTAAGTTCTAATATCTGTATGATATTTCTTTTAAATATAACAACTATCATAAGTTTAACAATATTATTTAATTAGCATCATCCTAATTGTTTTTCATTTGAATTATTTGATAAAGTAGTAGTATTAAAATTTTTATTCTGTTAAGGAGTATTTTTAGCATGTGGAAGATAATTGTTCATTGAAACTATGTAAAAGCAGAATAAGTAACTTTATTAATAGTTATTAGGTGTCTTAAATTGAACGTTTTTTAATGAAATTCAATATTGTTTTATTTCAGTTTAAGATAATTTTATTAGATTCGTGTAAACCGTGTTTTTTATAAGGATAAAATAATTTAACAACATAAAATAATGCAGTCTAAATACATTACATTAATTTAGCAACTTTATAATTACTAGATACTTATGTCTGTGAGATTTCAAGTAGAATTTTTAGTTTAATTTTGGTAATATTATATTGATTATTTAAATCGAGTGATTTCAGCTCATATGTAAATAATATATGTTCATTGAATAAATGACAAAAAGCGAAAAATGAATTTATTAATTAGTAAAACATTTAATGGTATTTTAATGTAAATTTAATATATATTTTAGTGTTTTTATGAATACAATCTGTATTAATTTAGTTATTGTGAAACTTGATTTTGTAAAACAAAAATTTAAACTTTATAATTAGTAATATATATTAAATTATTCACTAGAGGTATAGCAATGTATAGATTTACTAACTAATATCAACATTTGTAAATTATTTTTATATATTAAATTGAGTTATTATTAACGGATTTTTAAGATTAGAAAAATTATATGATTTCATTGAAATTGTCAATTTAATAAGCAGTAAAAAAATTATATTATTATGATTATGGTGTTTAAATTGAACGTTTATTTTAAAGAAATTTATTAATATTATTTTTTTATTTACATATTATTGATATTATTAGTTGAAATACATGTTTTAATAAAAAAATTTTAAACTTCTAAAGTTAATCTTAGTGCTGAATGTATTTCACATTAAAATTTATAACTTTTAAATAAAATTAGTAGTCAAACTCAACAATTTGATTATTTGTCTTGATCTCTAATAGTGACTTTTAAAGCGATTTAGTGTAAGTATAATTTTATAGAATAAGCTAATTTGAAGTTCAAAATTTTTATAAAAAGTTTTTTCCATTTGTAATAGAATTTGAGTAAATTAAATGTTTAAATTTCATTAAAAACGCTAATTTAAGACACCCTAACTATATAAATAAATTGTGCTCTTTTTATAGTAAATTTCATTCAATGCACATTATAAATAAGGTTCCTGATAACATTATCGCTTTTAACCGGATGTTATTTCTCCATATATCATCAATGTATTTAAAAGAATGCTCACAAAACATCGGAAATTCGTGAGATTATAGGAAACTTTAATTTAAATCGCTCAAAACTTGCGCGGTGAAAATTTAAGAAAGGTAAATTTTTAGATTTAATTTTTTTATTTAAAAAGTTTTCACCATTATTTTATTTGCTATATTAAAACTAATATGATATTTCATTAAGTAATTTAATTTAAGCATTAAATATATCTATATACAATTCTTCTTTTCCCTGCTTTTTTAAAAATTGCATACCATGAAACGCATTTGATTTTCAATTGACTTTAAATTACCCTTAAAACTTCAATATTTAAAAACAAATAATTTGAACGTTAAATTAAAAGGAAATTCATACCTTTTGAGAGTTTTAATTTGTAATCAATTAGATTATATTCGTGGTTAACCTGTAATCTGTGATAATTAAACATAGTTTCACTCTACAGCTTTCTTCAGTGCCCTTATAACAATTGAGAATGGTTAAAGCAACGTAAATTTAATACACAATACAATTATTCAATTATAGATTTCTGCTTTTTGAAATTTTGCATTCTAATTATAACAAAATATATTTTTGTCAACCATCTTTGTTAATACTCTCACAATTAGAATACGACAAAATTTCAAAGTGATCTAATTTGAAATTAAGAAATAATTTTATTCATATTAATCTAAAAGTCAAATTGTATTAATGTAGCAAATTAAAAAAAGTATTATGAATTAATTTTATTTATTAAACTAAGATTCACAATTAATAATATATATAATATAAAAAAAATCGAACTTATTAAAATCATAATTTAAAACATACAAAACAATTATTCATAATAATAAGACTATTTTCATGAAACAATATTTTCATATAAAAAATAATGTTAAAACTCCTAAGGTTTAAGGAGACAAATAATTTCAATTATTTAATTTATGAAATAAATTTCTTTCTGTATTTATATAAGAATATAAAAATTTTAGAACTGATCTGCGTTGATCAAATTTTTTTAATTAAAACAGTTTTCACTTAATGATATTTGGTATATAAAAATCAAATATTGAAATTCATAATAATTTATTAGACTAACACTAAACTATAAAATCGATTTTTCCTCTTAACTTCAGTATAATATTTTATGTTAAATTTTATTTTATGAAACATTCTAAAATGTATAAACTTCAATATTTAAGAATTTATTTTATTATTTAATTCAAATTAAGGAAAAGCGAACTTAAGAGTATACTTGAAAATGTGAAAGTTAATAAAAAGGGTTTTTTTTTAATATAATAATTGTAAATTAAATACAGTTACAGGTAGTAATGAAACTACTTAGCAAATAAAAAAAATCTTGAAATTTTATAAATAACGTCATTTAAAGACATACATTAAAGCTTATATAAAATTCGCTTGTTCTGCTTTTAGAAATTGGTAATTACAATGAAACAATATTATATTACAAAAAATGTCGAAAATACCGTAATAACTCAATTTTAAGAAATTAAACCAATAATTTATGCAAATAGCTAATAAATTTTATGAATAATAATATATAATATATTGAAGAGTTAGTAAATATTGGTTATGAAAATTTGAGAAAAAGCGTAATTTAGAATTAAATTTATTTTTATTATAAAATCAACTTTGCCAAACTCCTTTTATATATAGTATTTGGTATATAAGATAAAAATTATAGATATATTTAATAAAAACTCATTTTAACACTATAAAACTATTAAAAATTGCTTCTTTTTTGAAATCCTCATTCGGAGCTGGTTTTTTAAATGCTTAAATCAGTATGAAAGACTTAATTTTATAGGCAATTACCTTTCAAATGTTATGAAGTATCCAGATATTTTACTCTGTAATAATTTAAAGAATTTTGGTAATGTTAAAAAATTAAACTTGAACTTAAAAATAACTGAAACGCTTGTGCAGTGTAGTAAAATGAAAAGGTTGTTTGGAAGTTAATAGAATATATTGGTATACTATAAAAGATATATTATGCTCAAGTACAAAATAAGTTCAATAATATATCATCATAAAATAAATTCATAAAGTGTCATTTTCTGTTTAATGGGGAAATTTGCATTTCTAATAAAACAAATATTATTTTTTCAAAATCATTAAAAGATCAGTTAAAAACTCATTTAAAATAATTATGACATAAATTAATTACATGTTGAAATTTTAGGAAAATGTACTTAAGATTTCTAAATTTCTATTGCTATAAATTTTCTGTGAAAGCGTAATTTTATAAAGTTAAATTTTGTAATTAAAACAGGTAGTCACTATAATAAAAAATATTAGTATAATAAATATCAATATTTGAATAATTTCATATAAAAAACTCAATTAAGACACTAATAAATTAACAAATTCGTCGCTTTTTCTGCATTATGTGCATTTACTATAGAAACTATTTATTTTTTCAATAATCTAAATAAATGTACAAAAAAGTTTAAAAGAGAATAAATAATTTAAATGTTGAAATTTAGTGAAAATCGTAATTTTAAGATGATATAATAAGATGGGGTAGTTTCAGGAAACTGAAAGCAACGTGAAATACTGTCAATAAATCTAAATCATTTTAAAATAGTACTACAAGCCATTGGGAGATTTTGTATTTAAAAAAATATATTAAAATAATTTCCATTATATAACTCAATTAATAACCTAAAGACTATTAACAATAAGATTGTGAACGATACAAACACATGAAACAATTTTTGTTTCAATAGAAAATCCCGTAAAAACTTAATTTAAGATTTGTACAAATTATTATTCAACTTATTGAATTAGGAAAATACTGTAACTTATAAGTTTGAATTGTATCATATTATCTTGATTGTTAAAAAAAGGTAATATAAGAAGTTTAGATATTTTATATTAAAGATTTCAACATTATAATTAATATTATAGTTATATATACATACAAATATTGAAAGTTTCATTAAAAAACGTCATATTATATACATCTTGAATACTTGTTAAACTAAAATTAGACTTTTCTGTTATTGGAAAAGTAAATTTTCAATAATCATATATTTGGCTGCAATTGCAAAAGTTTCACATTCCATATATTTATACATATAACAAAATTAAAAATTAAAAGTTGATTACGTGAAAAATCGTACTTTAAGTTCTAAATTTAGACGAAAAGTTAAGAGAAAAAATATTATTATATATATTAAATTATAAGTAAGGTTTCATTTATCACAAATATATGAATTAAAATATGGTACCAAATATTAATTAAATTTGCGAATTAGAAATAACAGTATTAAAGACATCTAATAAAGAAATATATGACAAGAAATTTTGAATTATCTGGAAAAATTTTGAAATATAAGAGCATCGGTTATTTCAACATGTAGATAAAATATGCAAATATAGTATGTTATACTGAATGATAAACTTCTTAATTACTAAGCATCTGAAAGTTTTATTAGAATAAGTGTCTTAAGTACTAAGCATAGTAAAAGAAAACTTAACTTAAATTTGTAATGTAAAAAAATTTTGAAGGTATATATTTAGTAGAAAAGTAATTTTAAATTATAACGGAATAAATTCAACATATATAATTGAATAATATTTGTATTATTATTAAGAAAATATTGAATAATTTCACAAATATATATATGGTTGTGTTTAGATTCTTTAAAAAATCAGATCTAGGAATTATTACTTCGTCGTCTATTTTCTTCTTATATTCTTGGAAATTTCATTTTAAATGAAAAACCCATAAACTTTCACAAAACGTAGGAAACATAAATTGATCCACATCCACATTATCAGCTACATCTTCATGATCAGATTCTACGGGAAGGAATTAATAAATAATATTCTTAACAAATCTATCGTTGGTTGCTGTTTAGATTCTATTAAACGTTCTAACTTTCAAGTAGTTGTTTTGAGTGATCTATGGTGACGCTTTAGGGAAAAAAAAACTAACTGATTTTTAATTTAAAGGTTTATTTGCCCATAAAGAGGTTTAAAAGTCTAATTTATCGCGTTATTATGTAAAACACGACAGTCTTTTTGTCACTGATAATATTGATTGTATTTGTATTAGTTATCTTGAGATATGAGTGTATTATAAAATAAGAAACCGAAAGGTTCTTGGAAATATAGTACAATTATATTAAAACTCTAAAATATGAATACAAATTTATTTTTCAAATAATTGAATATCATTTCATAGGGCAAAATTTTGAGCAAACAATAATTCAACAATTTGAAGAATTTATAAGGAAAATAATCCGAGAACTTTAAGATTTTGAATTTGCGCAAATGGAAAAAAAATATAAGATATAAAAGAAATAAGATATTTAGAAAAATGTTATTAAAACAGAAATAAAGAGTTTGATAGAGAATGATAAATAATTTGATTATAATTATTAAAACAAAAATAAGTAAAAATTTTCCAATTAAAAACTCATTTGTACAATTCTAAAATATTAAGAAATTCGTTTACCCAAGAGTTTTATTGATAAATGCATCCAATGTAATACAATTATATTTTACAACGAACACTGAAAATAGCCGTTAAAATAATCAATTATTTAATAGTATGTTTAAAAATTAGTCAAAATGTTGACAAATAGATATGAAAAAACACGATACTATATATAAAGTACTTATAAAGATATAAAGTGAAACAATATTAAAACCTAAATGTAATTTTAAGAAGTTAAACATTTTATGTAATACAGGTATGTTATCATTTAGAGGTAAATAGTAGTACATTAAAAGATCAGAAAATTAAAAGAAATTTGACAATAAAAAAAAAATATTGAAACTTAGGCAATCTTAAAGTATATATAAGCTAATAAATACGCACCTATTTTCTGTGTATGAAAGTGATCGACAGTATGATAGAATATATAGTTTAGCTGTTAATTTTTGAATATAATCTGCTAAGAATCTCGTAGATAATAATTTTAAAGGATTTAACAATATTTTAAATGTGAAAATGTTAGAAATGTTCTTTTAAACTCAAGAATTGTATGAAGTGATAAGCGTAATTTTGAAAGTTAATCATTTTTTATTAAAACAGTTTCAAACTAAATAATTTTATATATAAATCAATATGAAATTTATTAAAAAACTTACAAGTAAAGTTTTAAGTAAAAAACTATCCAAACAAAATTGGATATAGTGGTTTCATTTATATAGTAAAATGACCATTATTTAAGTGGGAACAACATAATATTTTTACCAAATTGAATAATAATTACATTGTAAACACGATTAGTTTAAAGCATAAAAAAATATAACATTCAAATTTGAAAAATTTATGAAATGGAATACATATTAAATAGATGGATTTGTATAGTAGTAAATTGTAAAATATAAGTGTATATTATTAAAATTAGGAATATTTTATTTATATTACAGAGTAACCAACTGAATATGTACACATATTATGCCTGTTTATATTTATAAAAGGTTAGAACAAAAATATAATTGATTGATTGACATTAAAATAATGGAGTCAAATTAATTATGAACATAAAACTATTTATGAATTAATAATTCGCTTTTCTGCTTTGGAAATGCTTTAACCTAGTGACATTTTTTCTATTGCAAGAAGTCATTTTAAAAACTCAATTTAATGTAAATACATAATATTAGTGTTTTTGATTTAGTAAAGCATAAATGTTTTTTTTTACTAAAAGTTTGTAATGTGAAATTCCTGATTTTATAAATATTAGGTAATTTTAAAGTAATTTTTTATGTTTTTTATAAAAATGTTTTTCACTTACTTATTTGAATTATTTTTATGAATATAAATAAATAGCAATAAGATGAAATCATTTATTTAAAAAGCACAAGTATATTTAAATATGACAAATTCACAAATTTATTTATATTATTTTTATGTAATATTTTAACTATGTCAAGTAAAATAGAAACACATATATTTATTGACGTAAATACTTCTAGGTTAAAAATCATCGTTTCTAGAAAATGTATAAATCATATTGTCTTCATACAATATAGTAGAAACCGAAGGTAATTTTATATAGCATAAAATTTTAATTTACTTAAAATATAGTTATAATGTATATAACTAGTCAAATACCTATTTAATTACTATATTCGTAAAATTTACTAAATACAAAAAGTAACAATTTTTATACTATCAGATTTGAAAAACGAGAATAAGATCACTCTAAAGTCATACTAGTTAAACAATTTGATTTTCTGATGGATTAAATATTGACTTTTTAAATATGTATATATTATATTATATATTTTTCATAACAGAGTATAATCAATATTAAAAAAATTCATTTATAAGTTTATTAATAAAAAATTAATCATAATACAAATTTTAAATTTGTATAATAATATCTGAAAAAAATAATTCAGCAGGTTATAATTTTAAAATGTAATCAATTTAATGAAAAAGCTAATTTTAGAGTTAAATTTTTTTATAAAACAGTTTTTTTTATATTTATATTAATATTTAGTGTTAATTAAAATAATTATAGAATTACACTGATATATTTCATTTTAAAGAATTGCAGTGAGTATAATCGAGTCAACTTTCTGCTTTTCTGAGCTTTTTAACAATATTTGTGCTATTTAGCTATTGATTTTATAATTTTATTATTTATATTTGGGTGTTTTTTTATTTGCATTATGTTTGCATTATAGAAATCAAACTCGTAAAAATAATATTACATTGTGCACAACAAATTTACGAATTTACTAAATGTTTAAATTTTTATTAAAATATAGTCGAAATTGTTAATTGAAAATTTTAATCAAAACTTTCGTTAAAAATTTAAGAAAAAACGCGATTTTAGAAGTAATTTTTGAGTAAAATACAAGGATTTCATATGCTAGTAAAATATATCTGTAAATAAAAAACATAATATGAGACAAATTATCAATTTTAATACGTTAACTAACACATATACTTAAAATATAACAATTTGCTTCTCGGGTATGCAATTGCCACATTCATGTATAAGCATAATTTTTCGATAACTATAGTCTACTACCGTTAAAAAAATTAATTAGAATCCTTTAGTACTATTGATTTCGTTGTGGGTGGTTAGGATGTTACATTTTATTACTCTTAAATTTTGTAATGTGAAATGTAGGAAAAAGTCGTAATTATTAAAGTGAAAATTTTTTATTAAAAACTTATCTACTAATGAAGGATATTATTTAAAAATTTGAAAGTATTTCATTAAAAACTCAAATTTAAACACCAAAAAAATATAAAAAGACTCTTTTCTGTAATCCTGAATACGTTGAAACTAATACAATTGAAAACAAAATTCCTCTTTGGTTAAACTATTGCACAAATTCGATACTTAATATCTCGCAATCTATAAATAAAATAGAAAATAGTTAATTCTAAGAAATAATCTTACTTTTAAATTAATACTAATTAAATTGCAAATAATTTGAAGAAATGTAATATTTTCGAAATAAAAATTATAAAGAAGAGTTGTTCTATCTTATATGAAATACTTATTTACATTACAATTAAAATATGACTGCTGAATATTAACGAAATGTTGATGTCCACTAAAACATTACTAAAAATAACAAAGTAAGAATATTATCATGTGCGTAGTTATGCAAGCTTGGAATCGATCTGCGATTAGAAATTATTAAATGAAGATATGCGTTTCTTGTTATAATTACTATGCTAATTATTCAGAAATTACAATAATTAATATATGTTTAGAAAATTGGAGAATCCAGATCTTTTAAGACTTCTAAATATTTGTATATGTAAAAAAGCAAAAAACTTATTTTTAAGATTTAATTTTGCCTTTTATTTTTTCAACATAAAGTCCATTTGTAAATATAAAAATTAATTACGTTAGAATATTTTCAATTAATAAACTCCTTTAGATAAACGTCCCAAATATATAAGTGACAGCTATTTTCTTTTTTGCATACTTCATGAAGTCAACAATTAATTATTCTTTTAGAATACTATATATAAAAAACTAAAATTCTATACAAATGTTAAAATAACGTAAATATAATTCCAATATGTTGAAATATAGTAAAATGTTATAACTTTTAATGAGAGTTTATAATTTTTAATATCGAACAAATTTAAGCAATGTACTAATATTTAGAATAAATCTATATATTATATATAACTTTACGTTATAAATTTTCGAATAAATTGTACATAAAAAATATTAAGTATTTACAATTGACAATTAGCAAAACTACAACTATTAACAATTAACTATTAATAATTGACATTAATTTATTGCAATGAAAACATTTTTTTCAAATCTAAAATCTAAACACTTTTTCCAAATTAAAAAATACCAAAATTTCAATGTTGATACTTAGGATAAAGGTATTCTAATAGTTTATACACAATTGTAAAGACAAAACATTAAGAAAAAACGTAATAGAAGTTAATAAATTTTTTTATCTAAAGTTTTAAATTTTAAGTTAAGACATCTTATTTATAAATGAAATAAATACCTTTTATCAAATTGAAAAGATAATTTTAGACACCTAAATTGGTAAAAAAATCTTTTCTGCTTTTGAAAATTGCATTTCAAAGAAACCCCTAAACATTTAAGATGATAAATAAATCCCAGTCTAAAAAAGCTTGTTAATAACATTCTTTTTTTCGATATTACATAGTTTCGAAATTTAAGGAAAAAACTTAAAAATTAGATTATACATTCTAATGTTACACAATTTTAGAAAATCCAGTAATTATTTAGAATTAATTATTTTATTAAACATATTTCACACAATGAAATATTTTGGTATATAACACAACTAAATAATAAATATCATAAAACGTCAATGTTACACATCATAAAAACATTCAAACCACATAAATTCTTTCTCTTGTGTTTTGAATTAGAAAGATGCCAATAATACACATTATTTTTTCAATGCTAAAATTTAAAAAATTTTTCTCAATTTTCAAAAATACAAATATTTTAAAGTTAATTTAGAAAAAATCGTATTTTTCTTTTAAGAGTGTCATTGTAATGTATTATAATTTAAATAACTATTTTAGAGTTAATTTTTTTATTAAACAGGTTCAAGTTAAAATTTGTTACTAAAAAATATAGTAATTTTATTAAAAAACGATCAATTTATAAAACTATTATAAAAATTCGCTTTTCTGCTTTTTGAATTGCATTTCATTGAAACATATTTATTTTTTTAATAACTAAAAACCGTTAAAATCAATTTAAGAATTTTATTTATATCAAATTTTGAATTTTGAATAATCTTTTATTATTAATATGTCCAAAATTTGTAATGTGGAATTTAAAAGCGTAATTTAGAAGTAAATTTTTGTTATGTAAACATGCTTTCATACTAATGAATATTTGGTATATTAAAAACTAAATTTAAATTTCATTAAAAAAAGTCAATTTAAGACACTATAACTAATAACTAAAATTCTTTTCTGTGTTGAAATTGCATTTCATAATCCATTATTTTTTAAATCTTAAATCAAACGTTAAAACTCATTAAAAAAAATTCCCTAACATAATACTTATATAAATTTAATATTAGAAATTATATATATTTATAGTTTAAATTTGTAAAAT
>JABUQX010022874.1:5000-22595 GCA_015478945.1 Trachelipus rathkii
TGAGTTTGCCAAACTCACGTAAGAGACCTGCGTCTATATCCCATAACCAGTCTCCCACCATTACTCAAATTCCTTAAAAAGATGTTCCTAAACCCAATCAAAAGATTAATCACCAAGCTAAAGATTATTCGCTAAAATAAAAAACATCCTAATTGCTAAAGCAAAACATACTGAGCCCAGATGTAAAAAATGCAACTCAGAAGAGACCTCGCCATAAGTCTGTTCCTGAGACAAAATCAATGACTTCAATAGATTGTACCCAAACAATCACAGCTATCGAAGAACCCACCACCAACCAACATTCTGATAGTTTTCAGGATTATTCCAGCTCTTCTGAATCCTCCTATAACTCTTCTTTCAAATTTCTTATCTCAGCAGTCAGCACTCCTTAAAGGATTTTATGCCCTAGCGAATGAAATGGATTATAGTTCCCAAATAGAGCTTAATGTGACGACCCACTCTCTTTCTAATGCTTCCGAGAGAGGTGAATGAAACCCCGTTCAGCGCAAACACCCCAAACGTTCTGAATCTGTTGGCGACATGAAAAGGGACCAGGCCTCCCATCTTAGCTCAAATTATCCAGTCTCCCAAAATCACCCACTGAGAAAGTCTCCATTATTAGGCTTTGTCGACCCAACAGATCCTATGTCGGATCCGAATATCGCAACTCCAACATCCTCTCAAAAAGATGACACCTTTCTGGTGACACATTCCTCCTCCATTTCCATAGAAACAGCTCCATATTCAACATATATTTCTGAATCATAATTTCGTACATAATGCTCCGTCATATTCACCTCTCTGCATCAGTGTTCTTGCTGGATCTGTATAACAGAATCTGGATAGAATCCACTTTTTCATCTGTTTGGACTACTGCATTTGTAATCAGTGTTCTTAAACCTTGGAAAGATCCAAAGTTGGCTAACAACCAAAGACCAATTTCGCTGATCTGTCATACTTGCAAATTAATGGAGAAAATGGTTTCAGGCCGCCTTTCCATGTTCTGGAGAGTGGCCAGGCTTTTTCAAACTTCCAGTTTGGTTTCTGTAAAAATCGTTCGAACACGGATCCTTTGTTAAAACTGGACCATGATATCCGGAAAGCATTCTTAACTGGTAGGGTGGTTCTTGGTGAATTTTTTGACTTTGAAAAAGCTTATCCTTAAACTCCACTAGCTCGGTTTCCGAGGAGGGCTCCTTCTCTTTATTAAATGCCTTCTGTCAAACAGATCCATCGGTTCGGTGTTTTTCTGTTCCATCACGTCACTTTACCCTGGATGAAGACGTTCCGCAGGGCAGTGTTCTAAGTGTATTATTATTTGCTCTCGGATTCAATGGCATCGTTACTTCTATCCAAGCGACGGTCAATTTTTCTCTATGCCGATGACCTGGTTCTACATTTTACCGGTGCCAGGATTCCATTTCTCGAACGGCAACTTCATCTAGCTATTGAGAATATTTCACATTGGAGTAACTCCCATGAATTCCATTTTTCACCCACCAAAACCTCGGTAGTATTATTTAGGAAAAAAATGGGGTAGAAGAACCTGCCACCTTCCTCCCGCGAACCTAACCTTATATGGTTCACCCATTCCTGTAACTTAACAAGTCAAATTTATAGGACTCATTCCAGATGACTACCTAACATTAAACTACTGAAAACGACTTGTCATCGCATGCTTGACCTATTACGTCATCTCGCCTCAAAATCTTTGGGTGTTCATCGCAAGTCCTTTTTACGTCTCCATATCACCCAAATCCGATCCAAGTTGGACTGTGGCTGCGTAGTATATGGTCAGGTCTCCATAACCCTACTACACCTGTTAGATTCCATCGAAATCGAGGTGATACGTATATCCACTGGAGTTTCCCGATCGGCCCCCCGGGTGAGCCTTGAAGATGAATCCGATGTGATGCCACTCTTTCTTCAAAGGGAATACATCATGTGCACAAGTTATCTTCGCTTTCAAACTCCAATAGTGCCTGCTCTGACACCGATTCTGCGAGAGGTACCTCAGATTCCTCCTTATTGCCCATTTGTAAACACTGTTTATAACATCCTTAACTTCCTCAACATTCCTTTGCAAAAAGTGCTGCCGTTCCCTTATGATGAAGGGTACACATCTTGGCTATTTCCTGTTCCCACCATTTGTCTGGTCCTGACCTCTCTCCCTAAATCTAGCCACTCCGCTGCCTTGTTAAAGGCATCATTTTTGTCTCACTTCGTAGTTCACGGTGGATTTACTTCAGTGTTTACTGATAGCTCTAAAACAAGAGACAATGTGGGTGCGTCTACTGTCTTTCCTGACCGCAACCTTTCCCATACCCTGTCCCTATTGCTTCAATTTTTACGGCAGAATTAATGGCTATAATGATTGCCCTCTCTCGAATTTTAATCCTTAACCAAGACTACTCTTGTCATTTATTTATATTCGCTCAGCGCCCTCCAGGCGCTTAAAGCCCCCTATTCTAAAAATACAGTAGTATCCGCTGTACAACAATTTCTTCAACTGCTCCACTCTCGCAAGAAACAAACCACATTATGTTGGATCCTCTCTCACATAGGGGCAACTGGCGATGAAATTGCTGAGAGAGAGGTCAGAATGGCCGCCTCCTCTTTCCGGAGCTGTTCTAGGTACCTCCCGGATGCCATTCGACAAGGTCGCTTCAAATCTACTGATTATTATCCTGCTCTCCGACAAGGCTTCCGGTTTTACTGGCAGGAAATGCTGGGAGAATGATCAGCGAGATGTAAAACTCAGAAATATAAATCCGAACATTGATGAGTGATCTTCCTCTCAGCGACGAAAGAGCCTGAACTAGGTGATACTTACCCGCTTCCGAATTGGCCACACCAATGTCACTCACAGCCACTACATGTCACTGTATCCTCTTCCCATCTGCAAATTTCACCGTCGCCCATACCCCGCAATATTCACCATATCTTCATTGATTGTCCTAAACTGAACTCCATTCGCCGTTGTTATTTTCCTACTCTATGGTCCATGACACCTTCTAAAAGGTTATCCCAAATCTTGTCTGAATCCTCCCACTTTAATAGTAACTCTATTTTCTCTTATCTCCAAGAACTGAATATTCTTCGACATATAATTTTGCTATGTTATATTAGGACTATATATAATGTAAGGACATTTTTTTATTTATTTTTATTTATTTTTGACTAAATATTCATTTCGCCATCTAAATTTTCTTTTGCTACATTTAAAATAAGTATGAGCAATGACCCCACCCATGGGTCCTGTACATAAACTCATATATATATATATATATATATATATATATATATTATATATATATAATATATATCTATATATTATATTATAATATAGAGAATATATAGATATATATAGGATCTCAGAGTTTTTCTGTTCAAAAGCTGTGGTGTTTGTAAACTTTAGTCAGAAAGTAACACTATATATATATTATATATATATATATATATATAAATATATATATATATATATATATATTATATATTATATATTATATATATACGGAAAGTAAGATGTGTCTCCTCTAAGATTCGAAGTGCACCACATGTTGTCGCAAAAAAAAAAAAAAAGTTACGGGAATCTATGGAGCTTGAAGACGATGGTAATTCGTTCTCGTTCGCAACATGCGTCGGTTTCAATCCCGGCGGAGACATTTTCTTTACTTTCTTTAAATATTATTTCTTTGTTGGTAAAATGAACTGTGGTTAGTGTTAGTATTATATATATATATATATATATAATATATATATATATATATATATATAATGTATATATATAATATATATATATATATATATATATATATAATATATATATTATAAACTTCAAGCCCCAGTAAGGACTTGCGTCCTATCAGTCGGACCCATCGAGAAAGGTCCTTGAATAACACGGGCCTACGACCAATTCGCTGCGCTGCCAGAATATTGCAGATGCCGGAAAATTTTCCATTAGTAGCAAAGCACGCTGTTCAGTCGTACTCAGTTTTATGCTTTAGTATAAATCCTTGTATTCGTTTATATGTTTATAAAAAAAATAAAATTAATGCATATATCAAATTTTATTTTAACACACTGACATAGTAATATCTTAGCAAAACTTAACAAAAAATTTATCATAATCTGACCTATCTATCATACTGATCAACCAATAAATGCTAACTTAACAAAGTTTTAGCATCAATAAAGCTAACATTACCTGAACTAAGAACTAATAGTATATAATAATATATATATATATATATATATATATACTATACATATATATATATATTATATAATAGTATATATATATATATATATATATATATATATATATATATATATTGCTTTTTTTTAGGTGACTGGAGTATGAGACTTAAAGAAAACGAATTTATACCCGATTCTGGCATCCCGTACGAGTCGAAGATCGTGCTACCCCTTCAATCGACGGTTCCCATCCCTCAAGTTACAGAAGAAACGGAAATAGAGTACACGGAGGACATAAATGAACCATTACCACCTTCAGGATCAGGAACTGTTGTTATCCCTGATTCTGAAGAAATCAGTGACGTTAAAATTATGCAGTATTTAACAGGTCCTGAAGTGGAACAAGTTGAACTCACAAATTTGCCAGCAGCGTTTAAGTCTACTATAAATACAGGTCGTACACCTAAGGTTTATAAAATTAAAAATAAAGGGTTTAGACCATTTACCATTAAACAGAAATTGAATAATGGAGAAGGCGAAAATATTATCGAATTAATCAAGAGAGAATTGAATTTAACACATTCACCATTTTCAATACGTTTGATAGAAATTGATGACCCGTACGCTGATCGATATGATGCGCAACTGTATGAAAATGCGACGGTAATCCAAAAGGAACCTTCTGCAGTAGAGGAAGGAGATATGTCTTCAGATGTTGAAGATGGGTTAGATATGTTCGGGCAAGATTCAAGTAACACCTTTATAATAGTACATAAATTCAATGAAACCATGAGTCAAAACCTTACAAAGACTAACAGTAGTACCCCAGTACTGTCTAATGTATCGAGTCGAAACCTTACGAAGACTAACGGTAGTACCCCAGTACTGTCTAATGTATCGAGTCGAAACCTTACGAAGATTAACGGTAGTACCACAGTACAGTCAAATGCATCTATTTCGACTTCAACATCAACACCCAATAATTCAAGTACTATGAGTAGCATTACCTCTACAAATAACACAACCAATACTACTGCAGCGCAAACCACACCAATCTTAAATACTACAACTGATGGTACTACCACAATTAAAACTACTACCCATGCCTCTACTATTTCTTCATCTACGTTCTACTCCAGATCGAAATCGGATAATCGTCTAAGATTAAAGAGAAAAAAAATCACTAATAGTCATAAATAACTAATCTAAAAATTTAAAAACATATATAATTGCATCGACGAATATAAATTATATAAAAATAAAAACCAAAATTCAAAAAAAATGAAAAAGACCTTTATTTTTCCTATGCTTTTTAGCACACGTGTATAATATATGTTTTTTGAATTTTATTTTGTAAAAATATATTTTTCAATATTTATTTTCTTTATTTAACCACTTGGAAACCATTATAAAAAAAATCAATAAAAATATGTCTTAAAATCCCCATAAAAAGAAAGATTTTTCCCCATGACGAAGCGCAAAAACCCCATTAAAAAATATTAAGAATTTCCACTTTCTGAAATTTTATTAAAGTAGAAGTCTCTGAATTTAAAGTTTTCTTATGTAAGTACATTATGGCAACCATTAACCATATCAAATAATATATTTTTTTTTGTCCATGTACAGGACCCACCACTGCTCACAAAGTGACCACACTGGGAAAATAATGTAATATAAATCACCCTACTTAAACCCTTTTTTTCATATATATATATAGTAGTAGGGCTAACATTCCGTTCGTGTTGGTCATTTTGACCACAGCGTCCAGGAACCTACCTGAGGCCTTTTTGAGCCCATTTTTTACCTGCCCTTGACTTTTTGGGCTTGACCTTTTTGGTCTTGACCTTTTTTTGGCCTTGACCCTTTTTTTGGGCCTTGACTTTTTTTGACTTGACCTTTGGATCATTCCATGGGTCATACATTGTTTTTATTAAGTTAGAAATATTTTTGAGAACTAATTTTTCTTTTTATTTTCAATATTTTGAAGAACCCTAATTTTTTTGGCAACCCTATTTTTATTTTGCGCACCTAATATTTTAGGCACCTTTCGAAGAAGGGTGCCCAAACGTTGGCGTAGCCCAACCTGTTTTGTAACGTATAAACCCCCTATTTTAGCGCCCTATTCTTTTCGACGTGGGCAATTTTTGCCACGGTAATTTTTGATCTTCCTTTAGGGGCTTAGCCCCTATTTTTTGATGTTTTACCTTTGAAGCTAAAAGTTGCATCCATGGGTCAATTTTGGCCACGGTAATTTTTTGGGCTACCTTTTGGTCTTCCATGGTCAATTTTGGCCGCCCTAATTTTTCGACCAACCTTTTGGTCTTCCATGGGTCAATTTTGACCCACGGTGATTTTTTGATCTTCTTTTAGGGCTTAGCCCTCTTTTTTTTGATTGTCCTTTAATATGTTTGACCATGAATATTTCGCGCATTAACCTTTGCCTGTACACCTGGGCTATATTTTTGACCCACGCATTTTCTGGCCAGCTCGTGCCCACCCTCACATATTTCGTGTCCTAGAACTTGAACCGCCTTACTATCCTAACTTGAACACCTACAAACGTGCGCGTGCGCACACACACACACACACACACACAACAACACCTTTCGCCACCACACACACACACACACACACACACTTACATTTATACAGACATTCACTATGACCTACATTTACCCATAGACATTAACATTACAACTTTACAAATTAATCGTTGCGCGCAACACATACACACACTTGACAGATAGCCATGGGTCATTTTTGCCCACGGTAATTTTTTTTGTCCTTACTTTTGGGACTTAGCCTCTTTTTTTGATATCTTACCCTTGTTTGACATGATATTCTCGCCTTGACTTTATGTATTCTAGGTTAGCAATTTGAATGTCCTCAGCATTATTGATGCCCCAACTTTGATGCTCAATCATAAATGCCTCAGCACCATAAGGATAATCTAGTGATGTTCTATAGTGTTCTATGAGTTATTAGATTAGTGGCCAGGTGATTGCCAGGTGTGCAAGTGTGGGAAAAGGTGCAATGAGTGCCAAATGAGTGCGAAGTGAGTGCCAATGAGTGCCAAAGTGAGTGCACATAGTGCAAGTGAGTGCCAATAGTGCAAACTGTGCAGTGCCACTTATTTTTCAGATCTTTTCTAGCCTCCTGAGCCTAGGATAGCCTATATGGTGTCTACCCTAGGTATAAGGTATGAGGAATCGTTTGGTGTATATTTCAATCTGCTAGAATGCTTCCTACATATGAGTTAGTATGTTTTTCTAACCTACTTATAGATGACAGAATATTACTTCTAAGAGTTTACCAATTTGAGACAGTGATCGCAAAGCTTCAAGAGTCCGAGTCGCGTCCGCAGGTAACCATCGCGACGCGCCCGTGCGCCCCGCAGGCGCAATATTTACGCGTAACCGCCCGCCGCGTGCGCCCGCGGCGCAATATTTCCCGCGTAACGCCGCCGCGTGCGTCGCAAGACGCAAATTCCCGCGCTGCAACGAAAATATGATATCAATGTAAACTATGTAAAGAATTTCGTTTCAAATATCTACGAGTCATTCATTTTTACTACACATTGGTACGAAATTTTTAATTAAACCATATATTTAACATACTTAAAGAGCTAAAACAATAGAGGTGTTATTACTAACACATAGGGGATTAGTATGCCTTTGTTTACTGCTTTACTGCTTTCTTTCTGCTTTACTGCTTTTAACTCATGTTTTACTGCTTTAAACTTTACTGCTTTACTGCTTTAAACTTCTGCTTAACTGCTTTAACTTTCATGCTTTACTGCTTTAACTTCCTGCTTTACTGTTCTTTAACTTTCTGGCTTTACTGGCTTTAACATCTACATACATTACAATACTTAAGCATAAGAGTAAAACATAGAGGTGTTACCTAACCTAGGAATAGTATCTTTTGTTTTTACTGTTTATGCTTTAACTTTATGTTTTAGCTGCTTTAAACTTTCTGCTTTACTGCTTAACTCATGTTTTACTGCTTATTTCTGCATTTACTGCTTTACTTTCTGCTTTACTGCTTAACTTTCTGCTTTACTGCATTTAACTTCTGCTTTACTGCTTTACTTTCTGCTTTATGCTTTAATCACATACATACTCTTAAAGCAGAAGACGTTGAATCTGAAAACAAAGGCATACTAACACCTAGGGGATTAGTATGATTTTGTTTTACTGCTTTACTGCTTTAACTTCTGTTTTACTGCTTTAAGCTTTAATGCTTTAATTGTTTTTGTCTGTTTTTACTGTTTTAACTTTCTGCTTTACTGCTTTAAATCACTTTCTGCTTTACTGTTTAACTTTCTGCTTTACTGCTTAACCTTTCTGCTTTACTGCTTAACTTTCTGCTTTACTGCTTAAACTCACAAGAAAGTTAAAGCAGTAACGCAGTAAACAATAGAGGTGTTATTAAACCTAGGGGATTAGTATGCTTTTGTTTTTACTGCTTTACTGCTTTACCTTTCTGTTTTGAACTGCTTTAATTTCTGCTTTACTGCTTTTAACTTTCTGCTTTACTTTTTAACTCATATATTTTATTATCATTATGTTTTCTTTATATTTTTTTATTTTTGTTTTATTACTTTTTATTTTTATTTTTCTATTTTTATTTTTGTTTTAATAACTTTTTCTTTTTAATTTGTAATGTAAGAAAAACACACAGAGTTCTCTGTATTAAACATTTTAATTTAATAAATTGTACGAAATTTTATTAAAACATATATTTTATGTAGTTCCATTTATTTACACTCATTATTTATTATTTACTTGAAGAGTATGGATGTGGAGAAATTTAGTTCCGGAGTCCAGGTACTTGTCTTTTATAAATTTGACTATCTCTTGTAAAAGCTCCCGATTATTAATATTTTAAGAATTCTGGATTTTTTGAACAATACCTGTAAAATATATGGTCGTTTATAATGTTTATCGGAATTTAAGATCTAAGTGTGATTCAATTCTCATGAAGGCATATTACGATATTAGAATCGCTGGACGTATCCAAGGCCACACAATTATTGTATTAGATGATTTAATGCACAATTGAATTTGGAAATAGCAGAAGCGTTCACAGTTTTTTCTCACCATCATAATATCTCTGTGTTTTTCATAACGCAGAATTTTTTTCATCAAAGCATGCGAAGTGTTTCTTTTAACACACAGTATTTACTGTTTGTTTTGAAAGAAAACAAAAAAGGAAAAAAAAGAGACATGAGTTCAATTATGATATTGGCAACCAAATGTTTTCTCTTCAAAGGAAAGAGTTCTTAAAGTATATAAAGAGGTTAATATCAACCTCCGGATTATATTGGATGTGTGACTTCACCAAAAACGCAAGAGTGTTTGGCTCGTACCAACATTCTTCGACTATGAGATTGAAACTGTATAATACCATGAATAATGAAGTGCTCTTATTGCACTAATTTAAGGATTAAAATTTAAAAGATGAAACTTGGTTGATTTTCATTTCTCGAGGATGAGAAATTCATCCATTGTGTATGTGAAGTCTGTTTAAATCTTATAAAGGAAATTGTTCTTTTAAACAAACCTCAGAAGGTAAAGCTCCGCCGTTATAGAAACATATTAAAAAACTCTCCCTCAACATAAATCTAAAAAATAAAAAGAGTTACTACAGCGAGGAGGAGGTATTCCTACCATTAATCTTCTCCGTTATAGCTCCAATGATATATAAGTGGTTGTCTATCAAATCATTGCTGTATTTCATATAATGAGTATGAGAAAATGAAGTATACTAATCCTACACATTTACAGAATTCAGTTCCTCAGATTCATAATTCACAACCTCAATATGCCAGTTATTGCCACACATTGCGCAAAATCCACATCACAGTTTCAATCATTCACTACCCACATACAGATTTACACCAACTGCATTGACTTACATCCTTTTCCATGTACACAACAGCTGCACCAACCAGATCCTTATATTGTGACGATTCATTAGCTTTTCAGCAGCCTCTACCTCATATTATATGATTCCAAAGTTGAACAGATAACCAATTACGAAAAAGAAGTGTACAGAATATTAATTCAGACATTAACATCTGAGAACGCTCTTATACCAAGATGCATACAAAAATTATAGCTCTTAAAGACTTGCACCTACATCCAACCTTACGTATCCCGGTAACTGATGTATATCTAATGAAGTAAAACTTGAAGTGAAAAATGAAGAATAAATTTAAAAATATCTAGAAAGAGCTTACCTAATAGAGTGCGTAAATCAGGAATAGCTTTATATAATATTATTAAAGACCAATTAATATTGAATGAAAGCGGCAGATTCGTAATTGATTGATGAAATAGTTAAAGGTCAATATTGTGGGATTTGATAGCTGATCTCTCACGTAACTGAAGAAAGGACCTGTCAGGGCTTTGAATATAATAAACAAGAAATTCAGCCTATATTTTTCCGAAGTTTTAATCCTTAAATACAAGGATTAGCAGACTTAGATAATATCCCCGTTTCGCCAAGACCTCAAGTCCATCAGGCACTTTTTACGCATCAGATAAATTTAAACGTGTTCCCAGAGGAAGAATAAGAAAAATATAATAGGTCTAGTTGGATTAAATCGTAATTATGTATTATCATATATTTAGTTGTAATGTTTGTGTATAAATAAATGTTATGGGAAAATCTTTTCTATTTCTTTTCTTTTATGCTATATATATATTTTTGGTGACAAATATATATATATATATATATATATATTATTACTATATATATCATATATTATTATATTTACTATATATATATATATATATATATATTTATATATTATATATATTATATATATCTATATATACTATCATATATATAGTATATTATATATATTATACTATTAATATATATACTATATATTAAGCTTACACGTGTGTAGTATATGGAGGCAAAGGAAGTAGTTGATAAGTATTACTTCAATCTGGGGACGCCAATAGTTCCTTTGAGGGGTTTCAACTCGGTTTGGCTTTAAGGTATCCTCAATTATTGAGAAAGAGTTAAAGCTATTTGGAGGGTGAAGAGGCATTACCTACATACCTGTAAGAAAAATTTCCTACCGGAAAACATATATCCGGCAGCTCGTATAGCGTTGGCAGTTAGATATTATAGGAAATATTAAATACAGCTCTTATAATGAGGTTTTAAATATACTTTTTAACAATTGACGTTACTTATAGATACTTGTTGGTTGAGACAAGTAAGATAAAAGATCAAAGCTACTAGTTACCGATGCGTACTTGACAATTATAAGGATGAAGGAGAAACCAATATTTGGACAGATTAGGAATGGAATTCAAGGCGAGAGTTACAGGAGATGTCTGGAAGTATGGTATAAAGCTATTACAATACATTTTCCTAGCGATTCACCAACAATATTTGCTTGTAAGTACTATTAAGAAAGCATGCATAGATTTTTAACTAAATGATAACTTTTAAATTAGTTGATATACTGGACGATCTGGCTTATTCTTATAGCACATAGAATATAAAGTCAACTCCTTTAGAGATGTCAAAACCTAGAGGACGTATGGGCGATAATGGATGAAAAAGAAAACAATAAAGAAATCAGGATAAAGGGTAAACGATTATTGATATAGGTTCTCTAAAAGAAAGGTTAGAAAAGGAAATTGATCCGGTTGACTACGGAGTTTTTTTTAAAGTCACAATATCGTCATTCATGTGATAGTTTAAGTTATATTATTGGAAGTTTAATGGTGAAAAATAAAGGCGATTTTATACAAAGAATTTACAAAATGTAAGATAACAATCCTGGAAGCAGAGAATATAATTGAAAATATTAATAGAGAGGTAAGGAAAAATAGCAGTTCTTGTTGAAATGGAAGGGGATTCATGCCAAGTTTAATATTATATAAAACAGCAAGTAGAAGTTTAAGAGTCATTAATCAGTGTATTAATCTGAGAGTGTAGATCAATTTTATATAACTCTCGCTTTTCAGCTCTTGGATTTACATCTGATAATAAACTCTCGTTTTTACAATGTGCTTAAGAAAATTAAGAAAGAGAGGAGTACGAAGTAGGATTATGTGAATTGATTTTAAATACGGACATAGAAAATTTACCTCACATCTATTCTGGATGTTGAGTGTAAGAGTGTAGATGTGTTTGAAACCTCATACTTACAAGGTGAAGATACTCGTGATCTGCATAGGTCCGGATTGGTACAAAAGAATACTTTTTGAAGATTTACTTTGCGGAGTCATATTTTAAGTCGGCGCTGTATTTTTAGTCATTTTAAACGTTCTTTTGAATGATATTTGTGTAAGGACTTGGTCTACAAACTGAAATGCGTACTATGAAGATAAGTATAATATCTTTAGTTCAAAGTAAATGAAACTAACGAGCGTGAATGTTTTCTCAGAGTTCATGGCATCAGTAACATATTCGTAAGACGTGATGCTTGCAGTTTGGATTCTTCATGATATCCCTACTATGTTTGAAGAGGGTTATACTCTCTGTGGTAGAATAACGCATGATCACATGAACAAAGATGGAGGCGATCGAGTATGCATTAAATACAGTACCCATCCGAGAATGCTCAATCATCAGGTATGGCTTATTATATAAAATATTTGATATCACCAAATGGTATACTAAAGCTCCTTAATTAAGAGTAGTATATTTTCCCAAAGAGAGTGAAAGTTATAAGCATTCCTATGTTTCAGTTAAATTACCTCTGATGATCAAATTTGATTGTAAGCATGATATAAAAGATGTTAGAAGGTATTCCTTTTCACTTCACCACCGGTGCTGTTTGCCAAGTTCTATTAGAAGAAGCATATGCAGTATTAAGATAATAGGAATATTATAAGAGGTGTCGTCGATATTTTTTTTTTCAATTCACTTAACCTACTCTCGCAGTGTAAAGATAGTATAAGAAAGATACTCCTGTAATATGGAGGAAGAAAGGGTATTCAGGGGAACAAAAATGCAAAGGGGTATGGCCTTGGTGGATTTTTTCCCAAGCTATGGAGAAGTGCAAGGCCTCTACTCAGGAAAGGTGGGGGATATATAGGTAAAAAAGCTATAAGAACAGGTTTGCATACTAATCAAGATATTGCGGCAGGAGATACGTACAGCATTAAAAAGACGTATTGGCGATGTTTCAGATGAGATGTTGGATGATGTTAAGCGTAAAATAGACGTAAACTGTCGGCAAGGTCGAGGGAACAGAGATTGTCATAAAGCAACGACTAGCGGGAAAACCTTTAAAGATAAATGTATGATGTATTTGCTATTTAATTAACTATGGAATACTTTATACGAGGTGTGTTATTACTGTATTAAGTACGGTTTTTTCATGAAATGTTCATTATACGGACAGCGCTGCACATGCAAGGATGCTTGTCCTTCATCCTTCTAAGTCCTGATTGTTGTTAAGAGTGAATGGATCTTTTCTGCAGTGAACCCACTCCGATTAGCGTTAGCGGTCCACTTTTATCAGTATTATCCTACTGCATTCAATTAAAAATACGATGTTCCTGCTAGGTTTCAAATATTCCGGCCTTCTGATAATACCAGCCCCTTCTATGTGTTTTTAAAATAATGTAAAACGAAATTCACAAAACCTGATGGTACACCGATCTTCCTACGGGTGATGACAATATAGTATATACAGAATCCACAAATTTCCTGTATACATGTTTCACACAGCTTGAAGTCTATCTTAACGGCTTCACTAGGGGCGGCAGCGGCTAATTATCTTATAGAAAGCTATATGAGCATTTGTTAATTTTTCAGACGATGCTAAACAATCTCATCTTAAATCATGTGGTTTTTATAGTTTCAAAAGATGAAGTTTTTTTTTTTTTTTTTTGGTGTTTTTTTTTTTTTTTTTTCTTTTTATTTTTTTTTTTTTTTTTTTTCTGCACATATGGAAAAAGCAGTAGGTCATAAATATACTTTATGAATTTTTAACGGTCGATTAAATGGCGATATCTCTCTCAGGAAAGACTTATTCTACCATCTGCTAGAATCATTTTATCACGTTCAAATCCCAAATTTGCTCTTAAAATAAAGAGTAAACCTACTGCTACAGCTGTATGTCCAGACATGTTTCAAAAATGTTGGAGGCTTATCTCTATGTCGGAAAAGTGAAATTATCACCACAGCGTCATTTGAGAAAATTCGCTTTTGAATACTATAGCTAAATATCCTATTACGAGAGTTGAAACCAAGATTTTAATTTTCCTCAAGGATTATCGAGTTCATATCCTAACATTGAACGGAAATTTACAACAGAAAGTAATAATAGGGATGGTGGAAGATGCCTACTCCGGGAATTATAAAAGTCGCCCTATAAATTCACACTTTCCGACTTAGGGGTATCAGTTTCCTGTGAATGGACTGCTCAGACGTGTTATGATGTTTACAACGGAGACCTTATTCTCTCATGTACTGACCTTTTTACGATTATAGGCAATATGTATCATAGTATGATAGTGGACGGTTAATCTTGAAGAATAGCAAAGAATAGTATTTATATGCGTTGATCTTATGCAGATTTCGCTTGTTAACGTATCTTTAACACTTTTCTGAGACGGGCACCTTAGGACTAATCTTCTTTGGATCGATTCTACAATCGCCCATCACTGTAGTGGTCTATCTTGAGATCCTCAACTCATCTGAATTGTGACAGAGTACGCAACGTACTTTTGAATTACTAAAGATGAATGAAGAGGAAATAAATCGGTGTTTAAAAATGACTCGCTTTTTAGGTGTTTTGCTATTCAACGAATAAGTTGTAAAGTTGGAGAAGGACCCTGCTTCATATCAATACATTGCTCGTCACATGCCCTCAACAGGAATTGATATTCCGTTATAAGCAAAAAGCGATACTGTTCACATAATTGAATTCCTTTGAACTAAAATTTTATCTGATCTTATATTACTTATTTTTTAAATATAATAATGTAAGCTGTGTAAAAATTATGTCTTACCCTGTTCCCTTATATTCCAATTTATGTGAAGTCTATTGTATTTATTTCATTATATGTTTTTTAAATAATGTATGTTTATTAATTTGTAAATATTTTGATGCTAAAAATTTGTATGTCAAATGATTTTTAGTTTCTGATTTGTATAATGCTTTACAATGAAGAAACGCGATTTTACTTCCCTTAAAACTCGTATATATAAAAGGTTTTTAATAAATTTCGGTACAATTTTATTAAAATAAAATGTTTATATAACAGAACTCTCGTGTGTTTTTATTCTTACATTACAATTTAAAAATAAAAAGTATTAAAACAAAATAAAAATAGAAATAATAAATAAAAGTATAAAACAAAATAAAAATATAAGAAACTATGAAATAAATATTGCTCGTGAATGTAAAATTAATCCTAGAAAGCCAGTAAAGGAAGTTAGCAGTAAACAGAAAGTTTAAAGCAGTAAAAGCAGTAAAACAAAGCATACTAATCCCTTAGGTTAGTATACTTTTGTTTTTACTGCTTTACTGCTTTTAAATAATGTAATGTATGTGAGTTAAGCAGTAAAGCAGAAAGTTAGCAGTACAGCAGAAAGTTAAAGCAGTAAAGCGAAAGTTAAAGCAGTAAAGAAAGTTAAAGCAGTAAAGAGAAAGTTAAAGCAGTAAAACATGAGTTTAAAGCAGTAAAGCAGAAGTTAACAGTAAAGCAGTAAACAAAGGCATACTAAAATGCCCTAGGTGTTAGGTAATAACTCTATTGTTTTACTGCTTTAGGTATGTCAAGTATTATGTTTTTTATAATTTCGTACATTGTAGTCAGAAGCTGAATGATCGTAGTTATTTTGAAACGTTAAATTATTGAATAGTTTACATTGATATCATATTTTTCGTTCAGGTAATTTTGCGTCTGCGGACGCACGCGGCGGGGTCCACCTGCGGACGCGGACTCGGCGCGGTTTTACGCGGAATATTGGCATGCGGGCGCACGCGGCGGCGGTCTCGCGGGATGGGGTGACCTGCGGACGCGGACTCGGGACTCTGAAGCGTTTGCGATCACGTCTCAAATTGTAACTCTTTAGATATTATTCTGTCATGCTATAGTGTTGAAAAATTACTATAATAGTAGGAAGCATTCTAGGAGATTGTAAATATACACAATCGATTCTCATACCTTATAACATGGGGGTAGACACCTATATTAGGGCTATTCTAGGCCAGGGGAGGTAGAAAAGACTTGAAAAAAGTGGACTCAGTTATGGCAATATGTGGCCTCACTTGCCATGTGGCTCACTTGGATCATTGGCTCACTGGGCATCCATTGGCAATCATTGGCCTCACTTGGCATCCGTGGCATAATGGCACTCATCTTAATACTCCATCGAACACTATAGACATCCTAGATCACTCTTCTGTGATTGGAGCCATTAGTTGAGGCATAACGTTGGGGCATCAAATAATGCTAGAGACATTAAATTGTACGTAGAAATCAAAAGGTCAGGGAAAATATATAGGGTCAACAGGTTAGATCAAAACAAAAAGGGCTAAGTCCCAAAAGTAAGGACAAAAAATTACCGTGGGCAAAAATTGACCATGGTATCTGTCAAGGGTGTGTATGGTGTGTGCGCACGCGTACGTGTGTATAAGTGTAAATGTAGTGTCTATGGGTAAATGTAGTGGTCATGTGAATGTTGTATAGTGTGTGTGTGTGTGTGGTGTGTGTGTGTGTGGTGTGTGTGGGTGTGTGTGTGTGTGTGGTGTGGTGTGTGTGTGTGTGCGTGTGTAGGTGTTCAAGTTTGGGTAGGTCCATACAGGCGCTAGTTAGGAACGAAATATGTGACGGGTGGGGCACGAGTGGCAGAAATTGGCGTGGGTCAAAAAATGCCCATGGTGTACGGCAAGTTAATGCCGAAATATCTGGTCAACAAGTTAAGCATCAAAAAATCGGATAAGCCTTAAGGAAGATCAAAATCACGTGGGTTCAAATTCTGACCCATGGAAGACAAAGGTTGGTCGAAATTTCGTGGGCAAAATTGACGCCTGCAGCGCAAAGTGGTAGCCAAAATTACGTGGGCAACATTGGCCATGGTATCTGAGTGGTCAAACAAGGTAAAGCATCAAAGAATGGCTAAGCCCTAAAGGAAGATCAAAAATTGGGTCAAAATTGCCCACGGTCGAAAAAATTAAGGGGCGTAAAATAGGGGGTAATACGTACAACGGTTGTGACGCAACCGTTGGAGCACCCTTTTCTTGAGGGTGCTAAATTCAGGGTTGACAAAAAAAAATAGGGTTGCCAAAATTAGGGTTCTCAAAAAATTGGGGTTTCTCAAAAATTAGGGTTCTCAAAAATGTGCCGTAGAATACAAAAATACCGTGGGCCAAAAATGAACCATGGAAGATCAAAGGTCAAGCCA
>JABUQX010022875.1:5000-12500 GCA_015478945.1 Trachelipus rathkii
GAGGAGTTGAACTCGAACTGAAGTTGAAGTGAGCTCGAGAGGAGTTGAACTCGAACTGAAGTTGAAGTGAGCTCGAGAGGAATTGAACTGGAACTGAAGTTGAAGTGAGCTCGAGAAGAGTTGAACTCTACCTGATTTACTAAAAAAAATTAAGTTACGACCTTACCAAGCTTTGGCCTGGATTACGCTCAGCCGCTAGCTGTTACGAGTCACTTCATAAATAATACTGGTTCCAATAATATGACAGCCATTAAGCAGTTTTATTTTTATTTTTTAACTATTTAAATTATTAAAAATATCCCATTTCTTTTCCCTCTACCAAGCTTTTATACACTATTTGCAATTTTCAATTTCTTTTTTGATCCCTACGATTTCTTTCAAGGTGTCCGAGTTCATACTTCGTTAATCTGATCTTTTTTTTTAGATTTAGAATTTTATCAGAGTTATCAGATTTCTAAATCAAGTACTTAGTTTAACAGTCCATTTTTCTTGAATTTTCTTGTGGTAAAGAAATTCTTCTTTAACTCCATATTAACGCTCTGTGACGTCTTTTTGAAGCTCAGAGGCGCTTTTTTTTCTTTAACCATCAGGGGCGCTTTCCTTTTAACGCTCAGGGGAAATTTTCCTTTTAACGCTCTATGACGCCTTTCCTTTTATCGCTCTATGGCGCTTTTTCTTCAAAGCTCATTGGCGCTTTTCCTTTAATTTTATTTACACTTGAAACAACCTCGAAGATTAGTTCCGTTGGTTAGTAAAGGTTCTTTAAAGGACTTGTAGATAACATTTGAACAAAAGATCAGACACCACAAAAACTCGAAGAAATGGGAAATAAAGAACAAGAATGTTAATATACAATAATTTACAAATTTACAATGCTCCTTGTCTATTTTTTCTGTCATTTGCGAAATTAGTATTAATAGCTATTGAATAAATTACAAGCTATTTTAACTATACTATCAAAAATTAAAGATTCGTAAGTAGCCAAAAATTATAAGCTATATATTGCTTAATCGGAACAACGAAGGGATGGATAAATTTAAATTTCTATTCAAGGTAGGAAGAACTATTAGAGTTTGGTTTAGGAGGGTTTTGGGGTGGGGTTATAAGGAAGAACAAAATATTAATAATTCATAGGATCAGCCATTTTTTTTATACTTTATAAATCTAGATAGCTAAAATAACTTAACTTTTGTTTTTCAAAATATACCTTAGTGGTTCCTACAGTAAACAAAACTAATAGACTAAGATAAACTAGGCCTAGCATTAACCAAGTGGTGACCCTGATTAATGCAATGCCCTGGCAGAAACACCAAAATATGTGACGGGAAAATTCGTCACAAACAAAAAAACTAACTAAAAATAATATATAATAATTTATTTGGTTCAAAAACACACTTAATGAAATAAGACATTAAAACATAATAATCACCTAAAAATAATAATCACTTAATAATAATAATATAATAATAATAATAATAATAATATAATAATATAATAATAATAATAA
Organism: Trachelipus rathkii; assembly: GCA_015478945.1. NCBI lineage: Eukaryota > Metazoa > Arthropoda > Malacostraca > Isopoda > Trachelipodidae > Trachelipus > Trachelipus rathkii. Next base: position 6,508 of record JABUQX010022875.1, read on the forward strand.
TAATAATAATAAAATAATAATAATAATAATAATAATAATAATAATAATAATAATAATAATAATAATGAAATATTTACCAAACCCGTAATGTTGTTCTCAGGAAGACGACTCAATTGTAACTCAGTTTTTTTTTAACTTGCAACTAACTAAATCTGAATGGAAAAGCTCGTTCTAAGCATTGACTAGAATTGTTGAACTGAAGTTGTAGTGTGATCAGGCAGAAATTGAAGTCAGCTCGAGAGGAGCTTAACTTGAACTGAAGTTGAGATGAGCTCGAGAGGAGTTGAACTCTAACTGATTTGCTAAAAAAAATAATTAAGTTACGGCATTACCAAGCTTTGTCCTGGGTTAAACTTAGCCGCTAGCTGTTACGTATCTCTTCATCAATTATACTGGTTTCAATAATATAAAATTTTTTTAAATGTTTTGTATATCTTTACATATTACCGCCGTTAAGCAGTGTTAGTTTTATTTTTAAAACTAACTATTTTAATATTAAAAATATCCCATTTCATATATATATATATATATATATATATATATATATATATATATATATATATATATATATATATATATATATATATATATATATATATATATTATATGGACAAAGTTACCTAACGCCAAACGGAACGGGAAGCCGGATAAAAAAAAAATTTTCGCAGGTAACCTCTATGATACATAAATAGATGTTCCAGGGGCGAAATGATTTTTTCCCTATGTTTTAGGGGTGAAATGAGGTTAGGTTAGGTTAGGCTAGGTAGGTCAGGTAGGTCACCTAGGAAAAAATTTCGTATAAAAAAAGGTTTAGTTGCCCTTAAAAAATCATTTTCTTTCATTTTCTTTTACGTTTGACCGCTCAACACCTTAACTTTCAATACATTTTATTCAATTAAGAATGTCGCGCAACAAACTAGATCCAAAAACAAGCAATAAAAAAATATTTGCTTTAAATAGTTTTCATTCGCCTTAAAATGTTTAATTTAATTAAACTTTTAGGTCTTATTCAGTACATTTACTATTACAGTATACGTGTGGCGTTAAGTAATGCATATTAATATATATATATATATATATATATATATATATATATATATATATATATATATATAATATATATTATATAATTATATATATATATATATATAATATATATATTATTATATATATATATATATATATATCATTCGTGCGTGATGATGAAGAGTGGTGTGACCCAGTGTTGGGATGTCTGTACATCACAGATGATTGGTACTGTCCAACGAGACCAATTAACGTTTTCAGACACAAGACAGATATTAACAGCAATGATTTTTTTCACACAGAGCGCAACCTAAATCGGTGTATAAGTTCATACAATCATATATATGTAGGATATCTGGTGATTGTAACTGTGACTACGAGGTAAGAAATGCTAACCTAATCTAGCCTACCTAACGTACTAACTAACTTAACTAAATTAATTTTCATTATTCTACAGTTTGTGATAAGTAAACTTCGAGGTTATGGAATACGCTAGCTATGTGAAGTTATTGAAATATCTCACTAGTTGCAGTAAGTAATCGCAATATGCATATATATTATATAATATAGATATATATATATATATATTATATATTATATATATAATATATATATATATATATATATATATATATATATATATTAGGAAATTTAAATTAGTTAGAAAATGTGAACAAAACTGATTTAAAAATGAGTAATGGCATTATCGTTCATTACAATCGCATATATTCTTATAAATAATTGATGTTTAATAGTTATGGATCATTCTTGGGCAACTTTAATTCTTGAATTATAGAATATATTAAGAATGTAGTGATAAACTGAATGTAGTAACGAATAAGCGTCATATGTTGATGGTAACTTGTGTTAGCTTTAAGTTTAAGAAAAAAAGAAAATATCGAATTTTTAAGCAAATTGACAGCATTTAAATGAAACTATTGTAGTGAAAAGAAAGAGTAAACCTAATGACGAGAACTATAACAATACAGTAAAAAGGTTTTTAGATACGTAAATTACGTATTATTTAATCAAAACATAGCATAATAATTGGTAATTGGTAAAACTTACGTTTATGCGATAGAGGTTTGGATTTATTAATAGCTTCAATAACTCTGTATTTAACTCTATCAACTTTAATAACTTATTTTGTGTTAATTCCTAATTATTATTATTATTATTATTATTATTATTATTATTATTATTATTATTATTATTATTATTATTATTATTATTATTATTATTATTATTATTATTATTATTATTATTATTATTATTATTATTATTAGTGTGAGTGGACTCCTATTTTTAAAACAATTAAACATTATTTACTGCTTCGGAGACTCTTCCGTAAAAAACTAGGTGAGAATAGAAGAACAGTTAAATAGAGTGAAGGAAAAAAGATTTAGTAGAAATGAAGTTTGTAAATATATGTTTATGATAACTTGATGTTTCACTTTTCCAAGTAGAGTATCAAAAATGAATAATGATAAGTTTTAATAATACAGGTGGGCTAATGCATTTAGGTTATTGAAATATTAATCATATTCGTTAAAATTCTATTGAAACATTTCCAAAATATATAAAGCAGTTATGACACTTTTATCTTTTGTTGCAGAGTGACTTCAAAAGTGATAACTTCAATATTAATTTAATAACTAAGTTTTTATAATAATGAAAAACTGTTATGTAATATCTGTCACTTTTAAATCGTTTTCAATTTTATTCTGGAATATCTTCAAGTATAACATACATACATACATAATACATACATACATACATACAACATCCATATACATACATACATACATACATACATACATACATACATTCAGACACACTATCAAACATACAGACACACCACACACAGACACACACACACACACACACATTATATATATATATATATATAGTTTATATTATTATATATATATATTAAATATAATAATATAATATAATATTATATATATAATTATATATATATATAATACATATATATATATATATATATATATATATATATATATATATTTAAATTATTATATATATATATATTATATAATATATATATATATAATTATATATATATATAGAGGAGAGAGAGAGAGAGAGAGAGAGAGAGAGAGAGAAAGAAGAGGAGAGAGAGAGAGAAGAGAGAGAGAGAGAGAAGAGAGGAGGAGAGAGAGAGAGGAGAGAGAGAGCGAGAGAGAGAGAGAGAGAGAGAGAGAGAGAAAGGAGAGAGAGAGAGAGAGAGAGAGAGGAGAGGAGAGCGAGAGAGAGAGAAAGAGAGAGAGAGAGACATTATTATTTAAACAAAAAAATATTATTATTAATCTTATTCAGATGATTTTTAAGCGAGCAAGCTCGATAAATACTAGACTCTATATTATTATTGAATTATTATTATTATTATTTTATTATTATATTATTATTTTATTATTATTATTATTATTATTTATTATTATTATTATTATTATTATTATTATTATTATTATTATTATTATTATATATTATTATCAGCTATAATTATAATGATAATGATAATGATAATGTAATGATATGATAATGATAATGATAATGATACTAATATAATAATATAATAATAATAATATAATAATAATAATAATAATCTAATAATAATCTTTTAAAAATACTGCTCGGAAATAGCAAGCTGCTTCTAAAGTTTCTAGGAGAAAAGAATAGAGAAAGATGATGTAAATAAAAAATTTGATAAGAATAAGAAAAAGCTTGTTTAATCACAATTTTATTCTGTATGAAACGAAATAAGCTATTTTTTTTTTTATACGATAGCAATAGCATGGAGTAATAATAATTAATAATAATAATAATAATAATAATAATATATAATAATAAGTAATAATAATAAATAATAATAATATAATATAATATAATAATATAATACAATAAATAAATAAATTATTATTATTTATTATAATAATAATAATACTTAAATTATTATTATTAATTATTAATTATTATTATTATTATTATTATTATTATTATTATTATTATTATTATTATTATTATTATTATTATTATTATTATTATTATTATATTATTATTATTATTATTTTTATTATTATTATTATTATTTTAATGTGGTATTTAGTTAAGATAGGTATAATAAATCGTACAGAATAGGGGCTTAATTAGACCTCATGACCATAGTCAAGATTAGAATGTGGAAAATGTGAAAGAAGATCGAGACAGCATGCCACATAAAGAAAAAAGGATAGCTATAATGGGGGATTTTAATTTTTTTGGCTTTATGTGGGATTCCTTGTTAATGAGGATATATGAAGTTTTGCATTTATAAATTTTCATACTAGGCAACTTTTTTGAGTAGGGATCAGGTAGTCCATGAACCTACAAGATACACAGCACTGTTAAACATAATATCAACTACGATAAAGTATAGTTTGATGAGGTTAGACATCGAATGAATTTTAGGAATTAGTGGACGCATATATATATTTAGATTTTAAAGTAGTGATATACAGGTCAATTTTGCAAGTTAATGTTGAGAAGACCTAGATTTTTGAATGGTGAAATTTGCAAATTTTGATACATGCTTCGTATAATTGATTGAGATATGGAGTTAAAGACCAAAATTGTGCTATCGCGATGAAATAGTTGTATGCATTTGGCATTTATGGTCTAAAGATAAAATTTGATGAAAGTTTGGGATAAGAGAGAAAATCTATGAAAACCATGGAATGTTTTAAAATATTCCTGGTAGTGATAAGGGAGAAAGATTTAGAAAAATACTGGAAAAATAAAAATGACTTCACCAGTCAATAAGAATGGCAAGAGAGGTAGAAATTAATTTAGCAAGGAATAGTATATTAAGAACCTGAAGAAGTTTTTAGCTTTTATAAATTTAAAAGTAGAAAAAGAATTGGTCCATTAAATTTGACGAAAATTTTGTGAGTTTAAGATAAGGTGTTGGTTTAAAAGATTTTCACTCATAAAGTAGTGTACTCTTTTTTGATGAAATAAGAATAACATTTTGTGACTAATAGTTCTGGCAAGCATGTTAATAAAGCCAGACTTACGGAATTTGGTTTTTGAGGTTAAAGAAATTAAATCGTTACTCGGACCATATGACACAGTAAGCTTCAGGTCTGATGGTAATACAATGTAGAATTATGAAGGATGGTAGTAGCAGATTGAAAGGCCATTTATTTGATTTTTAAGCGTCTATAATATTTGGCGAGGTACCGAAGACTGGAAAACAGCAAATGTTGTGCCTATTTATGAGAAAGGTAGTAAGGAAGATTTTTGAAATTATAGGCCAGTTAGCTTAGCATTCTGGTTATAAAGTTTTGGAAAAGTTACTGCAAGTCATAAAGAGAAATAATTTGAAAGATAAGATATTTTTTTCTACTCCAGCCTGGTTTTTAGAAAGGGTAAGAATCATTTCAGATAAAACTTTTAGGAATTATGGAGTAACATTGCGGATTGCTGTTGACGAAGCGAGCAATTTGATATTATATATTTCGATTTCAACATAGCTCTGAGCAGGTGGGACCAAGGCTGAGGCAAAAGCTATCGGAATGGTGGTATATGGTGAGTGGTACTGGATGGATTACAGAGTGGTTTTGTGGAATAGAAGACGGTGTTGCACTATTGAAGGAAGTAAATAATCATGGAAATAGCGAAGAGTGGAGTCCCACAGGGTTCAGTGCTGGGGCCACGCTCTCCTCATATATATAAATAACTTAAACCAGGGACTTAGATATAAAGTTTCTAAATTTTCAGATGATACTAAAGTGTCTACATCAGAAGGAAAAGATGATGGATGTATTAAAAGGATTAAATGATCTTGGATAAACTTCTTGGTGTACAGATGAGTTGCAAAATTATTGTAATAGTAAAGAGTTTAAGGTTCTTTGCGTATGTTACTCAAATAAGAAAATTAATTTAACGATTATGAATAGGGATTCGCT
>JABUQX010022875.1:27500-37500 GCA_015478945.1 Trachelipus rathkii
TTTTCTTTTGGAAGAAACTTTTCTTTTGGAAGAAACTTTTCTTTTGGAAGAAACTTTTCTTTTGGAAGAAACTTTTCTTTTGGAAGAAACTTTTCTTTTGGAAGAAACTTTTCTTTTGGAAGAAACTTTTCTTTTGGAAGAAACTTTTCTTTTGGAAGAAACTTTTCTTTTGGAAGAAACTTTTCTTTTGGAAGAAACTTTTCTTTTGGAAGAAACTTTTCTTTTGGAAGAAACTTTTCTTTTGGAAGAAACTTTTCTTTTGGAAGAAACTTTTCTTTTGGAAGAAACTTTTCTTTTGGAAGAAACTTTTCTTTTGGAAGAAACTTTTCTTTTGGAAGAAACTTTTCTTTTGGAAGAAACTTTTCTTTTGGAAGAAACTTTTCTTTTGGAAGAAACTTTTCTTTTGGAAGAAACTTTTCTTTTGGAAGAAACTTTTCTTTTGGAAGAAACTTTTCTTTTGGAAGAAACTTTTCTTTTGGAAGAAACTTTTCTTTTGGAAGAAACTTTTCTTTTGGAAGAAACTTTTCTTTTGGAAGAAACTTTTCTTTTGGAAGAAACTTTTCTTTTGGAAGAAACTTTTCTTTTGGAAGAAACTTTTCTTTTGGAAGAAACTTTTCTTTTGGAAGAAACTTTTCTTTTGGAAGAAACTTTTCTTTTGGAAGAAACTTTTCTTTTGGAAGAAACTTTTCTTTTGGAAGAAACTTTTCTTTTGGAAGAAACTTTTCTTTTGGAAGAAACTTTTCTTTTGGAAGAAACTTTTCTTTTGGAAGAAACTTTTCTTTTGGAAGAAACTTTTCTTTTGGAAGAAACTTTTCTTTTGGAAGAAACTTTTCTTTTGGAAGAAACTTTTCTTTTGGAAGAAACTTTTCTTTTGGAAGAAACTTTTCTTTTGGAAGAAACTTTTCTTTTGGAAGAAACTTTTCTTTTGGAAGAAACTTTTCTTTTGGAAGAAACTTTTCTTTTGGAAGAAACTTTTCTTTTGGAAGAAACTTTTCTTTTGGAAGAAACTTTTCTTTTGGAAGAAACTTTTCTTTTGGAAGAAACTTTTCTTTTGGAAGAAACTTTTCTTTTGGAAGAAACTTTTCTTTTGGAAGAAACTTTTCTTTTGGAAGAAACTTTTCTTTTGGAAGAAACTTTTCTTTTGGAAGAAACTTTTCTTTTGGAAGAAACTTTTCTTTTGGAAGAAACTTTTCTTTTGGAAGAAACTTTTCTTTTGGAAGAAACTTTTCTTTTGGAAGAAACTTTTCTTTTGGAAGAAACTTTTCTTTTGGAAGAAACTTTTCTTTTGGAAGAAACTTTTCTTTTGGAAGAAACTTTTCTTTTGGAAGAAACTTTTCTTTTGGAAGAAACTTTTCTTTTGGAAGAAACTTTTCTTTTGGAAGAAACTTTTCTTTTGGAAGAAACTTTTCTTTTGGAAGAAACTTTTCTTTTGGAAGAAACTTTTCTTTTGGAAGAAACTTTTCTTTTGGAAGAAACTTTTCTTTTGGAAGAAACTTTTCTTTTGGAAGAAACTTTTCTTTTGGAAGAAACTTTTCTTTTGGAAGAAACTTTTCTTTTGGAAGAAACTTTTCTTTTGGAAGAAACTTTTCTTTTGGAAGAAACTTTTCTTTTGGAAGAAACTTTTCTTTTGGAAGAAACTTTTCTTTTGGAAGAAACTTTTCTTTTGGAAGAAACTTTTCTTTTGGAAGAAACTTTTCTTTTGGAAGAAACTTTTCTTTTGGAAGAAACTTTTCTTTTGGAAGAAACTTTTCTTTTGGAAGAAACTTTTCTTTTGGAAGAAACTTTTCTTTTGGAAGAAACTTTTCTTTTGGAAGAAACTTTTCTTTTGGAAGAAACTTTTCTTTTGGAAGAAACTTTTCTTTTGGAAGAAACTTTTCTTTTGGAAGAAACTTTTCTTTTGGAAGAAACTTTTCTTTTGGAAGAAACTTTTCTTTTGGAAGAAACTTTTCTTTTGGAAGAAACTTTTCTTTTGGAAGAAACTTTTCTTTTGGAAGAAACTTTTCTTTTGGAAGAAACTTTTCTTTTGGAAGAAACTTTTCTTTTGGAAGAAACTTTTCTTTTGGAAGAAACTTTTCTTTTGGAAGAAACTTTTCTTTTGGAAGAAACTTTTCTTTTGGAAGAAACTTTTCTTTTGGAAGAAACTTTTCTTTTGGAAGAAACTTTTCTTTTGGAAGAAACTTTTCTTTTGGAAGAAACTTTTCTTTTGGAAGAAACTTTTCTTTTGGAAGAAACTTTTCTTTTGGAAGAAACTTTTCTTTTGGAAGAAACTTTTCTTTTGGAAGAAACTTTTCTTTTGGAAGAAACTTTTCTTTTGGAAGAAACTTTTCTTTTGGAAGAAACTTTTCTTTTGGAAGAAACTTTTCTTTTGGAAGAAACTTTTCTTTTGGAAGAAACTTTTCTTTTGGAAGAAACTTTTCTTTTGGAAGAAACTTTTCTTTTGGAAGAAACTTTTCTTTTGGAAGAAACTTTTCTTTTGGAAGAAACTTTTCTTTTGGAAGAAACTTTTCTTTTGGAAGAAACTTTTCTTTTGGAAGAAACTTTTCTTTTGGAAGAAACTTTTCTTTTGGAAGAAACTTTTCTTTTGGAAGAAACTTTTCTTTTGGAAGAAACTTTTCTTTTGGAAGAAACTTTTCTTTTGGAAGAAACTTTTCTTTTGGAAGAAACTTTTCTTTTGGAAGAAACTTTTCTTTTGGAAGAAACTTTTCTTTTGGAAGAAACTTTTCTTTTGGAAGAAAGTTTTCTTTTGGAAGAAAGTTTTCTTTTGGAAGAAAGTTTTCTTTTGGAAGAAAGTTTTCTTTTGGAAGAAAGTTTTCTTTTGGAAGAAAGCTTTCTTTTGGAAGAAAGCTTTCTTTTGGAAGAAAGTTTTCTTTTGGAAGAAACTTTTCTTTTGGAAGAAACTTTTCTTTTGGAAGAAACTTTTCTTTTGGAAGAAACTTTTCTTTTGGAAGAAACTTTTCTTTTGGAAGAAACTTTTCTTTTGGAAGAAACTTTTCTTTTGGAAGAAACTTTTCTTTTGGAAGAAACTTTTTTTTGGAAGAAAGCTTTCTTTTGGAAGAAAGCTTTTTTTTGGAAGAAAGCTTTTTTTTGGAAGAAAGCTTTTTTTTGGAAGAAAGCTTTTTTTTGGAAGAAAGCTTTTTTTAACGAAAGCTTTTTTTAACGAAAGCCTTTTTTTTAACGAAAGCTTTTTTTAACGAAAGCTTTTTTTAACGAAAGCTTTTTTTAACGAAAGCTTTTTTTAACGAAAGCTTTTTTTAACGAAAGCTTTTTTTAACGAAAGCTTTTTTTAACGAAAGCTTTTTTTAACGAAAGCTTTTTTTAACGAAAGCTTTTTTTAACGAAAGCTTTTTTTAACGAAAGCTTTTTTTAACGAAAGCTTTTTTTAACGAAAGCTTTTTTTAACGAAAGCTTTTTTTAACGAAAGCTTTTTTTAACGAAAGCTTTTTTTAACGAAAGCTTTTTTTAACGAAAGCTTTTTTTAACGAAAGCTTTTTTTAACGAAAGCTTTTTTTAACGAAAGCTTTTTTTAACGAAAGCTTTTTTTAACGAAAGCTTTTTTTAACGAAAGCTTTTTTTAACGAAAGCTTTTTTTAACGAAAGCTTTTTTTAACGAAAGCTTTTTTTAACGAAAGCTTTTTTTAACGAAAGCTTTTTTTAACGAAAGCTTTTTTTAACGAAAGCTTTTTTTAACGAAAGCTTTTTTTAACGAAAGCTTTTTTTAACGAAAGCTTTTTTTAACGAAAGCTTTTTTTAACGAAAGCTTTTTTTAACGAAAGCTTTTTTTAACGAAAGCTTTTTTTAACGAAAGCTTTTTTTAACGAAAGCTTTTTTTAACGAAAGCTTTTTTTAACGAAAGCTTTTTTTAACGAAAGCTTTTTTTAACGAAAGCTTTTTTTAACGAAAGCTTTTTTTAACGAAAGCTTTTTTTAAAGAAAGCTTTTTTTAAAGAAAGTTTTTTAAAAGAAGCTTTTTTTAAAGAAGCTTTTTTTAACGAAAGCTTTTTTTAACGAAAGCTTTTTTTAACGAAAGCTTTTTTTAACGAAAGCTTTTTTTAACGAAAGCTTTTTTTAACAAAAGCTTTTTTTAACGAAAGATTTTAAGAACTTTATAAACTTTAATAAACTTAACTTAAGTAAACTTAAATAAACTTTATAATTATAAACTTTTATATACTTTATAATTAAAAACTTTTATAAACTCACATTTATTAAACTTTTATTAAACTTTTATTAAAATTTATTAAAATTATTGTTTTATTTTTTTATTATTATTAGTTATTTTTTTTTTATTTTATATTATTATTATTATTATTATTATTATTATTATTATTATTATTTCGTCTTAAACAAACTTATTTTCTTGGATTTCAAAATACATTTTTCTTATAATTTTTTATTTAATTATATTTATTCCTATTTTGGTGTATATATATATATATTTTTATATATATATATATATATATATATATATATATATATATATATATATATATATATATATATATATATATATATATATATATATATATATATATATATATATATATCAGTGGCGGCTTTTTGGGGTAGGCAGAGTAGGCAACGCCTACTTGCCTTAGTGAACCCAAAAAATATTAAAATCAGCATATAATATATATATATATATATATATATATATATATATATATATATATATATATATATATATATATATATATATATATATATATATATATATATATATATATATATGATTTAGTTCGAAGGCTCACTGATAAGCCACCGACTTAAATTTCAACTCGATTCCCTTTTTTAATATTAGCGATTGGTGCCAGCTGTTATTTCTCTGAGTTCCGTATTTGCTGACAGACTCAATTAGCAGTCATTTTTTTTTAAAGAATCCCAATTTAAATTACATTAGCAAGAAATAATAATAATATTATTAATAATATAATAATAATAATTAACTAATTATTTAATTTTATGCTAACTTGATCATCTCTTATGCCGACTTATTTAATTCATAATTTCATATAGAATCATTGACTCATTCTTCCGACCAGAGTAGCCATACTCGCTTGAGTCAGACTCCTAGGCTAGTAGCTAATTTGCCTCGGCAGACCAGTAGTTTTATTTTCATGTTATTAATGAGAATGTTTCTGTGTGGAGTTGGAGTTAATAATAATAAGCTTTTCATATTAGTTATTAAATATTAATTTATTACTGATTTTATGAGATTTTAAGAAAATTGAGCTCTTAGTTTTATAAATACGGGCATATTGAATTCGTATTCGATTTAAGTTTCATTAAAAATTAAATTTTTTCCTAAGTGTTGTAGGCCTAAATATATATATATATATATATATATATATATATATATATATATATATATATATATATATATATATATATATATATATATATATATATATATATATATATATATATATATATATATAGTTTTACCTACTCAAGAATTTTAACCACGAGCAGCCACTGATATATATATATACATATATACATATATACATATATATCATACATATATAGTAGCATATATATATATATATATATATATATATATATATATATATATATATATATATATATATATATATATATATATATATTCTATTATTATGCCTTATTATATTCTACTCCTGACTCTTCTAATTCTACTAATCTTTTTAGCCATTTTTTCCTCCCTGATCCATTTCGCTCTCAGTTTCAGATTCATTTTCGGTATTGGAGATTTCGTCAAATGTACATCTCCTTTCTGTTCTTTTCCTCCTACTTCTCCTCTTTTTATTCTTCCTCTTAGGCTTATTATCGTCATGCCTTATCAGAACTACTATCTTCATCTGAGTTGTATCGTGCCTTCTTCTTTGTCATATATCCCCTCCTAACATTCAGTTCATGGGCTAATTTTCATTTCTGGTAAGCCTGTTCCTCAATTTTCACTAATTCTCTGTGCTATATTAGCAGCTTCTTTAACTTCACCTTTCTGTCCTGTATTGGCAACTTCTTTTACCTTACTGTCTTTTTCTATATTTGCAGATTCTTTTACTCCTTAGTTCTTGTGCCAGTCCATCCAATACTGAAAATATTCCTTTTATATCCAAGTTTTCTTTCCGTTCTATGGAACTTTTGAATTTTTCCAAGTACCCAGTTGTACTTAGTTCTTCGGTGGGCTGCTTAACTTCTTCCATATTCACTATATCTCCCTGATCCTTATCTGTTAACTCCATTTTAACAAAAGAAATATATAGAAAAAATAATATATATATATATATATATATATATATATATATATATATATATATTTAGTATATATATATATATATATATATATATATATATATATATATATATATATAAATATATATATATATATATATATATATATATATATATATATATATATATATATATATATATATATATATATACAAAAAAATTTGACAACTCAACAACAGTACAGTGTACACAAATTTATTTTATTACTTCTTTGAAAATACTTAGTGAACTGCAGCTCCTCCTTGACTATATAGCAATTTTCAAACAGATATCAAAAATTAGTCAAAAAAAATTTTTTCTTTCTTCTCTCTCTATTGCTTCTTGGTGCTTGCCAGCAATCCCCTAAACACAAAAAGAGAAACACCAGGGAAAAAAATACTGATTATGCAAAAAAAATAAAAAATAACTATAAATTCCTTTTATCGAAAACAAAAACATTTTATTCAAAACAAAAAAAATTTCATTAATTTTATTACCTTATTGTTCTATCCAAATTTATCCTTTAGCTCAAAAAATTTCAATTATATAAAAAAAAGTAAAAGAAAAAAAATTAAAAAAAAAACAGTACTCTTTTTTTTCCTTTACCTCAACCCAATCCTTTAACCTGGTCTCCTCTTCCCTTTATTTTTTTTTCTTTTATTTACCACAAATCGTGATTAAACCTCTTCAGATTTTCTTCTGGCCACCAATGATATATAATCACTAATGATATAAAGGTCACTAATGATAACGTGCTTAATCTTTCTTTGTTTTAATGGAGGTAAGAAGTCGTTCTCTGAGGGATTCCTGTAATGGTAACACAAAGAAGAGGACAAAGGTTGTGAAAAACACACAAGGATAGTTTTTTATATATAATAAATAAGAATGATGAAATAGTAAATATGTTTTATTATTCCTATAACTAAACCGATTACCAAAATATATATACCAAATATTCCTATAACTAAACCTATAACCAAAATATATATATACCCAAAATCCCTTATACTTAGCATAATATATGAATATATATTCCCTTTTTTATACAAGATAAGTTAATAATTTATATTTATAAGTCAATTTATCTAAATGCAAGTTATTACTGGACTAATACTTCCTTTGATAATTCGATGTTCCAAATTTCGGCTTGTGTCTCCAGCCAACTCGTCATCCTGATTAACAAAGAGTTTTTCGAACTTTGCCGTAGCAATGGCCTCTGAGTGTTGTCTTGGCCTTAGAGATTTTGTCCCTTTTGAACCTAAAACTTCCTATTATAATGGGTTCCAGAATCCCTGAGGTCCTGACCCACTGGTGTCATGTTGACAACAGTTCTACGAAAGGCCGTAGTTTACGTAAGTGACGTACCTCACTCGAAATATGGCGCGTAGCCTGTTTTTGATCTTTTGATCGGTTCAACTCGTAACCTCTTTTTCGGACTCAAAATTGTGCCTCAAGCATTTCCTTTGAAGCCGCTTTTTGAGTCGAGTCCTACACTCGTCCTGGAATCGTTCCTGCATAATAAAATAACTACTTCTTAGAAAATTGGCTAAAACAATAACTAATAAATAAAAAATAAAATAATAATAAAAAAAAAGAAAATAATAAAAATAAATAATAATAAAATAAAATAATAATAAAATAAAATAATATGAAAATAAAATAATATAAAAATAAAATAATATTAAAATAAAATAATTTAAAATAAAATAATATTAAAATAAAATAATATTAAAATAAAATAATATTAAATAAAATAATATTAAAAAAAAGTAATATTAAAATAAAAAATATTATAAAAATAAATAATAGCAAAATAAAATGAATATTAAAATATATTAATATAATAAATACAATAATAAAAAAAAAATAAAAAAAAATAAAATAATAAAAATAAAAATAATAATAAAAATAAAATAATAATAAAAATAAAATAATAATAAAAATAAAATAATAATAAAATAAAATAATAATAAAAATAAATATAATAAAAATAAATAATAATAAAAATAAATAATAATAAAATAAATAATAATAAAAATAAAATAATAAAAAAATTAAATAATAATAAAATAAATATAATAAAAATAAACAAAGAACAAAATAAAATAATAAAAATAAAATAATAATAAAAATAAATAATAATAAAAATAAAATAATAAACATAAATAAATAATAATAAAAATAAAATAATAATAATAATAAATATAATAATAATAAAAAATAATAATAATAATAATAAATTAATAATAAATAAAATAATAATAAAATAAAAATAATAATAAAATAATATAATAATAATAATAAATAATAATAATAATAAATATAAATTAATAAAAAATAAATAAAAATAATAATAAAAATAATAATAAAAATAATAATAAAAAATAATAAAAAAATAATAAATAATAATAAAATAAATAATATAATAAATAATAAATAAAATAATAATAATATAATAATAAATAATAAAATAATAAAATAATAATAATAATAATAATAATAAAAATAATAATTATAATAATAATATTCATATAATTATAATAATAATTATAATAATAATTAAATAATAATTATAATAATAATAATTATAATAATTATATAATTATAATTATAATTATAATTATAATTATAATTATAATTATAATTATAATTATAATTATAATTATAATTATAATAATAAATAATAATCCACCCCAAACTTCTACACAAAAATAATAATCCTAGGCAAATAATATAATTAAACCTAACGCTCTATTCAATCATTCCAAAATGTGCACTAATGTGATAAAACTAGATACTCGTAACACTAAACTATTGACTAAAAATAAGCAATAGCATATGAAAGTAAGCAATAACGATACATCAAAATAAAAAAAAAAAAAAATTTAAAAAAGTAATTAAAAAAAATTAATAAATAAATAAATAATATAAAATTTATATAAAATTAATAAACTTAATAATAAATTATATAAAATTAATAAAAATTATAATAATAAACTTTTATAAATAATAAAATTTAATAAATAATAAAATTTAATAAATAATAAAATTTAATAAATAAATAATAAATAATAATAATAATAATAAATAAATATAAATAAACTAATAAATAATAAATAATATAATAATAAAATAATAATATAATATAAATTAAATAAATAATAATAAATAATAAAAATAATAAGATAAGTAATAATAATAATAATAAATAATAAATTTTCCTTCTTAATTCTGCAGTAACTGCAAATTGCTTGAACTAAACCCTTGTGTGTGGTGGTCCTTCTTCGTTTGTCAACTTTTGTGCACAAAATTTCCTTTTTTATCTTAATGTCTTAATTATCCACACAACACACACACAATACACCCATAATATATATATATAATATATATATATAATAATAAATATATATATATATATTATATATATAGTTATATATATATATTATATATATAATATATATATTATATATATATATATATATTAGTATATTATATATATATATCTGATCACTTTTAAAAACTGCTCAGTTATTATTTCCAAATATAACTACACGTATATGCTATTCTAGTACCAATTTCTATGTATAGAGATTACCCTGAATATATAATAATTTGCCTTGCTCATATATTCAATAATTAATAAACGTAAACTTTCAAAAACATGCTTCCTATTTTACTATGCACTTAGTCAATCCTCAAGCACTTTAAGTATTCTAACCTATTCTAGATGTATCACTCACATATCAAAA
>JABUQX010022875.1:50000-58387 GCA_015478945.1 Trachelipus rathkii
TACAATTCCCTCTAAAGGCCGCTCTGAAATTTAACCTCACTCCCCATTTTTCACACATTTCCCTCACGTCCAACGACCTGAAAGAAGCCGCATATCAACCAACAATTCTTCAAGCAAACCATGTTCTAGAAACACCTCCTCTAACTTCCTCGAAATCTCTTTCCCTCCCTCGTTATTTAGAAACTTCCATATTGCAAATCTACTTGGACCACAGTCAACACACGACAAATACCTTTCCCTCCCAAAGTGGGTCACGTCAGCCGCCAACCTTTTCCAAGTTTGATCAACAGAAAGCTCTCCGCCCGAACATCTTCCTGGATTTGGATCTATCGACTGACACTTTACACAACTTTTTACACATTCCGCCACCTCCTCTCTTCTCACCCCTGAATCAAGCTTTTTGACGGCATAAAGTTTTGTCTACCCCACTATGGTTTTTGTCATGCAACTTCTTCAAATCCATCGCCGACATTCCACAAACCTCTTCGCATTTTCTCATTCCCCTTTGCCATTTTCCGAATATTCTTGTTAACTTGTTAGCCTTGTTTTCTTCCGAAGGTACTAACATTATCTTTAGACTTAATCCAAACACCTTCACAAGTTCCGCAATAATTCCCAGACGTCTTTTCACCACCATCTTCGCAGTCCCTTTTGTTTTTACTCTTCATCTTGAATGAATCACATTGTCCACCCAGCTCACAACCGTCTTGGAATCACACATTGCTGTTATTCTCTTTAATCCCCACTTCAAACAAAGATTTATTCCTTTCACAACAGCTTCTAATTCTGCTACGTTTATATGACCGCAATCCGTCTTTTTCCACCAACTTGAGTCTTCTACAATCTCTCTTCCTATCTCCAACGCCACTCCATAAGCAATGCTGCTTGCATCGCACCAGACAACCCCTTCTACACCCTACTCAACAAACCAACTGCCCCTCACTGGATCATCTTTTCTTACATCTTCCAAGACTTCTACAAAAACTTCCTTAGAGCTTGTTCCAATGTCCTCATTCCACCTGCTTCCTTCAGCAGTTCTCTTTAAATAGCTACAAACAACCCTTAACCATCCCGCCACCGGATAATGCCCAATTCATTTTCCACAAATTGAAAATAATTCTTTTCTTGAAATCTCCTCTTTCTCAAGGATCGGGATCCTATTCCCTCTCCCTGATCAATCCTTTGGCATTTCTTGCAATCTACAGTCGTAACACCTTTCCTTCAACCACATTTTCTGGATCCTTCGTGACGAGCCCAAAATTAAATAGATGCTTCCTCACCTCCTCAACAGATATTTTTCCACAATCCACCAAAATATCATCAATAAATGAATGGGTCGGCTTTCCAATTCTCTCGTCAACTTCTCGAACTATTCTCAAAATTTTTGTCATTACCATTGGCGCACTGGACAACCCAAAACCTAACCTTGTTAGACAAAATACTTTTCCCTTATATCTAACTAATTGGTGTTTCCACAAGTTTCTATTGATTCTATTGTGAAGATAGGCGGACTTTAGATCAAACATTGTCTTTCCATCTCTAACTCTTCTCCATTTCATAATTGATTCTTCACAAACCGAAGTCTCATCCCCAGTATGGCACATTACAAATTTATTTAATTCTCTGAAATCCAATACCGGTCTCACCTTGTCCTTATTTTCCTGCACAACCGCCATCAAAGGAATCACCCCCTCTCTCCTCTCCCTTCCATGGCACAAGAATTCTTTCTATCCATTTTTCAATCTCCTCATCAAATTTGATTCTAGTTGTTTCACTCATATATCTTCCGTAGACTCCCACCTTATTCTGAAGCACCGGCTCCTCTCCCTTCCATTTCCATTTTACCGTCCAAAACTTTCCGTTAAACTCTCCTAAGAAATCGCAATCGTCAACCCTCAAATTCTCACCTTCTTTTGGCTTAGTAACAACACTTTTATTTTCTCCTTTTGAACTTCCAAAATGAGCTCCTTCCTTGTCAATGAAAACTCCACGAATTCTATAATTACATCTAATCCTAATATTATGTTTACTCCCGACCTAATATTTTTCATATAACCTCGAAAGATTTTTCTATTCCATCTATTTCGATAGACACTGTTGTATTTCCCTCACTTTCAAACCTTCTTCCATCAAATGCAACAATATTCTCTGAGTGTCCATCTCATCTCACCAAGCCCATGCTCACTATCAACTTAGTGCATCCAGAATCTACACCTCCAATGACTTCTTTTCCATTTAACCTTATTTTTTTAAAGGAATTCCGGACTTTGAAATCAGAGGGCTGATTCCGGCGTAACAACCCTCTCCAATCCGTTTCCCGAAATCCTTAAAGTGCATTCACGCCAATGTCCTTCGCCTCCCAGTATTGTTAGCGCCGTTTGTTGCCCAACTTGGGAATTTCTCTGTAAATGAGGTCCTCCACACCGATAACACTCCACTGATCTTTTTGAATTGTTTTCAACTTCATTCCATCTAGATCTTCCTGCAACAGCACCGATATTTGACCAAACTCATTGGAGCGTTACAATGGCTCTCACCCTACGGTTTTGCTCCCATGTTTAGGAGCTTTCCACGTTGACCATCCTGATTTCCCTCGAAAAACTTTCTGGCAATACATTCACTATAGCTCTCTTTATAATTACTTCTCCCGTTAGCCCAGCGCTTCTTGTCAATCTCCTCAAATCAGTCACATATACATCTATTGGTTCTCCTTTCCACCTCTTCTCACAGAGTTTCCTGAAGGCCACAAAGGGATCCTCTCCGAAGGCCTTTCTCAATTTATTTTTTATCTCTTCTATAGAACTCTTTTGTTCTTCTTGCATTTCAAGGAAAACCGCCAAAGCCTCTCCTTCCAAAAGCATATGCAAAATGAACTCCTCATTCTTTATTTCTTGAGTTTTTATAACCATTTCAAACTTCAGGAGCCATGCTTCTATCTCTGATTCTCCATTGAATTATTTTAACACATCAACAATCTTCAATCCGCTATAAGCCATGGCTGAACTGATTCTTTCTCAAAAGTTTATAAAAAACCGATCAATCATGAAAATACAATTCCTAAAATAATAAATTATCTTATCTATATTACAATGTGATTAAAAAAAGACTAAATTGTGGAGCACAATTTCTTCATTCCAAACGTACTGCTTATGTCAATATACCACACCTATTAGCACCTTTCTTCTCGCATCTGCCAAAAGTTGTGTGAAAATTTAACTCGGAAATGATTAACAAACTTTTTCCTCTTCAATAGTTATTTATATATATATATATATATATATATAATATATATATATATATATATATATAATATATATATATATATATATATTAACTTTTTATATACATTTGCGTATATTTATAAATATAATAACAATAATATATATATATATTTATATATATATATGCTATATATAGAAAATATATATATTTATATAAATATGACCTTAACATATATATATATATATATACCATATATATATACTAATAACAACAACAACATATACTATATATATATATATATATATATATATATATATATATATATATATATATATGACCTTAAATAAACTGTGTTTCTCAAAATAATTTAGTATTGGAAAGGTTGGTAATAATTTTTTATTTTAGGTAAAGGTAAAAATTTCATTTGCTATAAAAGAACTTACTTTTATATTTTTTTCAGCTTCAAATTGATTAATTTCAATTTCTTTTTTATTTTTTTTTTTTATTTTATATATATATATATATATATATATATATATATATATATATATATATATATATATATATATATATATATATATATATATATATATATATATATCTCCTATAACTATACTTATATATATATATATATATATATATATATAGATAAAGATCAGATTTTTTTAATGCTCACAGTATGTAGCTAGAGAACGGCAGGATCCTACAGTAAAACAAATTATATCTTGAATCAGCCGAAAATTCTAAGGATGGGATTTAATTTTTTTTTTTTTTTTTTTTGAGTAAATTTTTTTTAACTAAAGACACCTAGGAGTGTTAAACCGCAAGATATGGCAGGTCAGGGTCTCTCGGCCTCCCGATTGAGCTTACGACAGGGGGGACAATCCCCCTCAGTGGTCTCCAGCGCTCTTTTTGGTCTTTGAACTGTCGCGGGGTTCCTCGACCATCCCCTCCGGGGTGACATACACCCCTCATACCCCTCACCGGGCCCTAAATTTGGTGAGAAATAATTTTTTTTTTTTTTGGAGATTTGCAGGATTTGCAGGGGCCGACTAAGTCTTCGTGGTCGAAGCCTAAAAAACGAAAATTCAGTGGTCCCGAGCCATATTCCCTGCCATCTTTACCCCATTATTCACTGAATTAAAAAAAAGAAAAAAAGAAAAAAAAAAAAAAAAAAAAAAAAAGAGTTAAAATCCCATCTATGTAGAATTTTCATTTGATTCCCAAATACTGTTTGTTTTACTATAGCGTTCTCTAACTAAGAATATCTATGCTGTATAACAATATATGTATATATATATGTAATAATAATATATGTAATAATAATAACTTAATATATATAATAATATATATATATATATATATATATATAATAATATATAATATACATATAATATATATATGTATATATATATATATATATATATATATATATATATATATATAATAGCAATAATACATATATAGATAAATATATATATATATATATATATATATATAATAAAGCTAGAGAGTGAAATAAAAAAATATAAAAAGTAAGTTCGGGGTGGCAAATCAGAGACGTTTTCTTTTACCAAGTAAAACTACCAGCAGCCCAATACTAGAGCCAGTTTCCTGGGTCTACCATAACAACCTTATAATAGCATAATACCATATATGTATATAGTATATGCTACTGCTGTATATATATAATAATAATAATAATAACATAATATATATATAATAACTAATAGCATATATATATATTGCATTCCATTGCGTTGATGGATATGAATTGGAAATGGTTTGGAGTCAAATGGGGATCGCTGCACTTCAAGGTGGAAGTCATGCGCGCATACCCGCAATAGCAGCGCCAACATATATATATATATTATATTAATATAACCTTTTAATATTATATATATATAAATATATTCTTAATAATAATATATATATATAGCAACAATATAACAATAATACACCTTGCAAAGTATAAGTAGATAACAACATATAACTTATATGCACCACGCTATATATATATAATTTATAATATATATATGTATATATATATATATATATATATATATATATATATATATATATATATATATATATATATATATATATATATATATAGATATATAATTTACGATATATATATATATATATATATCACATATACGGCAATTTCTTAGATAAGCAGGCAATAAAAAGTACTTGAACGTAAAACGTACTAAAAATGTTGCTAGGATGTATAAATTGTTCCAAAATATTTATATAAAAATATAGTGAAGCAAAATTATTTTAAAAATATGTTACTTTTATAAAATGATTTTTCGTTTTCTCCTTCCATTCGTTTCCCTTTTCCGTTTTCTTTTATTCACCGTAAACTAATTTTATTTAATTATTATTATTATTATTATTATTATTATTATTATTATTATTATTATTATTATTATTATTATTATTATTATTATTATTATATGGTGAAAATGTGATGATATACATGCGTAGATGGAAAATTTAGATGGAAAGCACTGTAGCAGTGAGAGATATAAGGATTCTGCGTCATTTGAATGAAATAAGAAAAAAAAATTATTGTTTTTTCTATCTCCAAAACTACGATAGGTACAAGAAAACTAATAACATATTTAGAATCAGCGCATGAAATATGTTTGAAAAAGATTTTATTTTTTTAACTAAAAAGACCCCAGGGTAAACCGCAAAGATGCAAAGAGTCAGGGTCTCTCAGCCTCCTGGGGGGACGAAGGGGTTGGACTATTTCCCCCACTCCGGGGAGAGGTCTCCAGACCCCCGCTCTTTGGTATTTGGGTGTCGCCCCTTCCACCCCCTCCCCTACGGGGTAGAAAACGTCCCCCTCAATCAGCCGTCGGCTCGAGCCCCTAAAAATATTTACGCGCTGATTCCACCATATGTTTTAGTTTTCTTCACCTATCGTAGTTTGGAGATATAAAAAAAAAATAAAAAAATAAAAAATTTTTGTCCATGATAACACAAATTTCATACGCTGTTACTAAATTCTTGATAACTTAATTATCAGATATCATCTTTCTTGAATTTGGCCGTGTGTGTGTTATTATTATTATTATTATTATTATTATTATAAATATTATTATTATTATTATTATTATTATTATTATTATTATTATTATTGACACTTATAATATTTGTAAATAAATTCATATATTTGAAAGATTTTCTTTTCTTAAAATCATTGAAGCAATATAATTTATGGAAAATGAGTTAGAACGTAAAAGCAAAATAATAGCCTCACACTATTCTTAAAGCTTAACTCAACAAATTGTACTGCAAAGGTGTCAAATTCTAAAAAAGTACCCAAAATTATCATTACTTATAACAAAACAACAAAAGATCAAAAATCTCTCTTTTCCAATATATCTAATATATAACAATAATATATAATAACATATATATATATATATATATGTATATATATATATATAATATAATATATATATATATATATATAGCAATAATATAATATAATATATATACTATTCTATCTATATATATATCTATATATATATAATATACCACCGCCATATACTATATATATATATATATATAATAATAATATGTAATAATATATAATATAACAATAATATATATATATAACCATATATATTAACATTGAAAATAACCCATGAAATAATTTCGCACTGCTGGGATTGAACTGCGTTTGGCAGATGTCCGCGTATGAAATTTTGACGACCACGCCACGATGGGCTAAAAGAAGAGCGCGAGAAATGTCATGCGGTGGGTATACCTGAAACACAGGAACCACGATGCACTCTTCCCGTCCACACTCGTTCGCACTGCGATGAATTTGTAGCAGTTGTCTTATCATATATATATATATATATATATATAATATAATATTTATATATATATATATAATATATATATATATATATATATATATATATATATATATATATATATAATTAATATATATATATCCACATAACAATATTACAATATTATTTATTTATATATATATATATATATATATATACTTTGCTATATAACTATAATATATATATATATACTGCTATAATATATATATATAATATACATAATAATATATATAATATATATATATATATATATATATAAACTATATATATAATATATATATATATATATATATATATATATATATATATATATATATATATATATATATATATATATATATATATATATATATATATATATATATATATATATAAAGGACAGAGTTAGCCGAATTTATCTGTAAAAAAGTTTAATTCTTCATAACATTTATAAAAAATATACTTATTGTAAGTAATGCTGGGTGTTACAGGCACTTATAGGGACACCATGTATGTACGGCGCTCTATTGAGCTTAAGTACATACAAAAAGTATAAAGGATGTATACAAGTGCAACCAAGACCGTTATCTTATGAACTGATTTCTGGTGCACATTTATAAAAAATCTTGTAACCAAAGCATCTATGAAATTTATGTTTATTTATTAATGTAAGATAAAATTGCCTACATGTTATAGGATCACACATAACTGTTTTTATTCTTTTTTATATTTATTTAAAACTTAAAAGCACCAATGAGAGCTTAGCTTTCCTACCGGCTGCCATTTCATATAGGCGGCAGAGATAAAAAGGTAAGAGTTCAGCCAACGACACGAGTGCTGAGAAGACGTGTCTAGGGCTTAGTGCCCTGACACGATCTTCATTGTATATTAAAATAACTAAATAAAGGTGAAAAGTTGTTATAATTAATACCTGTATAAAAGACCGCTTGTAAGTTTCTTATTGAAGAAACAGAATCGATCAGTGAATTAAAATAATAGGATGGTGATAAAGATCTTAGCAGGATCATGGAGTACCTTCTGTCCCCCTGCAAATCATTCATTTTATACTTCAATGGAATTAAATAATAAAATAAATATTTTTTA
Organism: Trachelipus rathkii; assembly: GCA_015478945.1. Taxonomy (NCBI): domain Eukaryota; kingdom Metazoa; phylum Arthropoda; class Malacostraca; order Isopoda; family Trachelipodidae; genus Trachelipus; species Trachelipus rathkii. The sequence continues at coordinate 58,184 of JABUQX010022875.1, forward strand.
AGCATTGTTGCTAACATGACATTGATTATATAAAAATTATATTTTGATCGCTGTGATCCAAATACAAGAAGAGATATTAATAAAAAAATAGAAAACTATACACATTTTGATATTCCTTGACCTTTTATTATTTTTATGTATCCGGGAGGTGATTGCTTTAATTACAATGCCCATTAATTAATGACCTCACCTACTCGAGTATAT
>JABUQX010022876.1:0-2500 GCA_015478945.1 Trachelipus rathkii
GTGAAATTCAATTCTTTATAAACCCAACTTCTACAAATCTTCCTCTCTAAGACACTTCTAAACTTTCCTATCTCTTCGAGGTTCCTTCGGTCTTCTTCCTGGTTGACAGTATATGGAACATCTTCTTGTGCCTTAAATAAACAAAAAAAATCGTCTTGGAAACCTCACATCACAATGGTGCTAGGGCGGCGGCCTTCAAGAAACTGGGAGTTCTGTTTAGGCTGCGAGACTTTTTTTCTCTTCTCAGTTGCTCCAGCTGTTTAGGATCTAATCCGCCCTTGTATGGAGTACTGCTCTCATATCTGGTGGGGGCTCTGGTTTCACCCGACTTTTTGGATAGGGTCCGAGTCAAAGGCCAAAGGCTTATATATAAGCTGTTCTGTACTTTCCAGTTCACTTTGACCCTCTATCTTTACGGAGCGATGTGATGTTGGTGCTTATCTCTTTTCTATAGTACCTGCAGAGGCAGTGCTCGAGGAAACTTACTCTCGCCGTAATCACACCTTTAAGAGTCCTCGTATGCATCAAGGGGTGTTTGTGTCGCTGCGCATGAGTTTGTGTTGATATTCGGTAATTCAGACTTGTTCGCTGTGGTGCTCCTTTCTCTTGTTTCCAGTTCTCCGTGGAATTCTCTCCAATCTTCTGTATTTCCTCCCGAATTTAATCACACTCACTTTAAAGCCTGCGTCTGTTGCTCATCTGCGTAGTTGCGTTAGTTGATGAAAAAAACTGAGCCTCGTGTTACCCCTTATTGAATAGGGCTTTGACCCTTCCTTTGTGATGTCAATATAAAAATAAATAAATTATTTAGCTATATAAATATATATATATATATTATATTATATATTATATATATTATATTATATATATATATATATATATATGTATATATATATATATATTATATTAATATAATTATATATATTATTATATATAATATATATATTTATATATATATAATATATATATATTATATATATATAATATATATATAATATATATATATAATATATATATATATATATATTATATATATATATATATATATATATATATATATTACGGCTATTCAGTAGGATCTTTCACAGAAAAGGTATTTTTATTAAAAAAAAAAAATATTTCCCACTTTAGAAGGTATTTTTTTATTTTTCCCACATTAGAAGGTATTTTTTTAACCAATAATCATAAAGATAAAGTTGCTAGTCCCGTCAAACGGTTGTAATACGAAGAAGCTAATTAAAGAAATATTAAAGTTTAAATCTATGTAAACTAACGTAACTCACATAACCTTCTTAACATACCATAACTTCACTTAATGTAATTTACTTTTATATTTAAAATTTATTTCACTTTTCACTTTAAAAAAAAAGAAACACGCATCTGGCACCATGAGCGCTTTGGAGATTTTGTTTAATAATGTACATAGAAAAAAATAAAAAAATAACCAAATTTTTATCTTCCCCCCCCCCATCAAACAATTTACAGGAGAAAGATCCTACCGAATATCATATATATATATATATATATATATATATATATATATATATATATATATATATATATATATATATATTTATTTATAAAAATATATATTTTTTATATAATATATATTTATAATTATAATATATATATATATATATATATATATATATATATATATATATATTATAATATATATATATATAATATTATATTATATATAATAATATATATATATATTATATATATATATATATATATATATATATATATATATATCAGGGGCGTATATATAGGGTAGGCCGGGTAGGTATCTCCTACCCAATATTTTTTAGGTTTTAAATAATTGAAATTAAATGGTAAAAGTATACTAAATTATTAAAATTTTATATAAAAGTTAAAAAAGAAGCTATTTTGCATCATAAATTAAAAGATAAACAACCACAATAATAATAGCTATAATAATAATTGAATTCATTTAGAAATTCTCGCTCCTACTCTGATCTTACAAGTAAAATTCTATGCTACGGACGGACGAATGTCGTCATTTTTATATCAAGTCTATAAGGGAATGGGTAGTCTGTCTTACTATAAACGAGAAATATATGAAAATTTTTCGTTCTTTTCCCGTAAAATATGTACGACAATGTGTGAAAAAGTTCGACAAGTTGCGGCGGATTTCGTGGTAGTTTGGTTTGAAATCTTGTCATCGAATGTGTCCTGATTATTCTGATAATTGAATATTAATCTTATATAACTTTATTTAAGTGGTATTTAATATACATAAAATAATTGAAATAATGCATAATGGAGTAAGTTTAGATTTATATTAAGAAAACATTTTAAAACTTATCTATAAAACCACAGCTTTATTTTAAAAAAATGGTAGGCCTAAGAAAATTACTCAATTGAAATGTGCTTTAAAATTAAGTCTATTTGGTAAATATAATGTAAACAAGCTTTTCATACAAATAAATAGGTACGTATTATAATTATTAAAATATGTTTTCGTTAGCTATAT
>JABUQX010022876.1:15000-20000 GCA_015478945.1 Trachelipus rathkii
TGCACCTTATCTTCTCGGCTTCTGCCAACTCACATTCCTCTCCTCCAGGCATTCCTTTTTCTGACTCAATCCACTTTTTCTTCGTCTCCCAGCCGTCGATTCCCACACACTCACCACTATCACCGTTTAACCAACGACTATGCATCCTCCTATCCACAATGACCAAACCTCTAAATGTACTCTCGTTTATCTCTCATTTACTCATTTCTTCACACCACACAATCCCTAATTCGTTCATTTCTCATTTTATCAATACTTCTCACACCTAACACGACCCCTAAGCCTATGTCCATTCCGAATACATTGTACTTTAGATTTATACCTTTAATTCCAGACCATAGTTTCACTACTGTACAGTAACAACGGTAACAACATACTTCTGCAAGACCTATAGGCGCACTCAACAATTAAGTCTTTTACATCTACAAGGAATTTAATAGCACGAGCTACTTTCCTACCATTCACAACTTTTTACTACACTCTGCATCAACCGTTCCCTTTTCATCCAACATATATCCTAAATATTTAAACTCATGACACTTGTTCCAGTTGCTCACATCCAAACATAACCTCGCAACGAGGAACTGTCTTCACTCACAACCATAACTTTGCTCTTATCTACGTTACTTTCAAACCCCTCCTTTTCACACCCTGCAAATCCATCTAGTCAATCATCTCTCCAATTATTTGTCAGGTAAAGATAGTTTACATTCTCAGGACATTATTTGGCAAAATCTTTCTAAAATGAGAAATATTGTAAATGAAACTGTAAAATGTAACCTTTCATAGACATAAAGATAACTTAAAACGAACTATCTTATAATTTATAGCCCTAGAAGTAATTTCGCTCTATGTCTGGGAGCCATAGCTTTATTCGATATTTCATTACAGAAAATCACTTGGAAGCTACTTTTAGTAAGATTTAAACTATTGAAAAGTTTTAATAACCATTCCGATGACAACGTCCAAAGCAGAAGCGCTGTTTTCCTTATTTAAAAAGGATTAAAACCTTCTTAGAAACACCATGAGGCAAGTAAGACTTTCCGCCTTAGCAATGCTTTCGATCGAGAAAGACTTTATTATGGGCATACAAGATTTTAATAATAAAGTGATTGATAAATTTCCTCAATCAAAAGATAGAAGAGCGGACTTTCCTTTTAAATAAAATTGTAAAGGTAAGTTACATAACATTTTTAAAATAATTATTGTAAATTTTTTTTTAATTTTCTTAATTTTTGCTTTACGGTCATCAATGCTCTCTTTTTTTGAAACACACACGCACTCACGCGCACACACACCACACCACACACACACACACACAGACACACACACCTACACACATTATATATATTATATATATTATTATATATATTATTATATATATATATATATTATTATATTATTATATATTATATATTTATATATATATATATATATTATATATATGTGTGTGTGTGAGTAAAATGCAAAATGCAACTACCAATATTTTTTAGGAACGAGACGCGCCTGATATATATACTATATATATATATATATATATTATATATATATATAATATATATATTAATATATATATATATATATATATATAGTATATATATATATAATATATAGTATATATATATTATATATATATATGAGACACAGGAGATTTTACTCTCCATTCAGCGGGATTCGAACATTGACCTCCGCGTCGCAGAGTTATCAATAGCCGGAATGCTCTAACCACTAGGCCATCCCGTCCCCCAAAAAGAACGCTTCAAACGTAGTTTTTAAAGCACCCGGTTTTCTCATCCCATAAATGCTGAGTACTCAAAGGCCTTTGTTCTACTTGAAGAAGACCATTCAAGGATCTCAAGGATTTCAAGTGCAACTTAAATAAGGAAAATAGAATAATTCTAAATAAATTTAAGTAAAGTGTTGCGAAAAATACATCATCAGGAAAGAATCAAATTTCTAGGTTTCCTACTTGTCTTTACTTGAAAAAGATCACCTCAAGGTTTTCAAGTGCAACTTAGTAAAGGAAATAGAAGTAATTCAAATAAAATTAAATATTAGTGTTGCGAAGAAAAATCTACATCAGGATAGAATAAAAGTAGTTAGCAGAAAAAACAGGGAACTCTGTGAATGAAAAGAGTGTCTTAAAGATAGTTAGAGGGTATTTCATCAAGGAAAGTATATCAAGCAAGAAAGAATAAAGTGTAGAAAAAAGCAAAGGAACTCTAAGTAGAGTATCTTCAAGACAGAAGGAGATTACATCAAGGATCCTTTTGATTTTACTATAGGAATAGATTACATCAAGGATCTTAATACAGAAGGAAGAGATTAATCAGGGAACTTATAAATTGGTAATCAATATCGAACTCTGAGAAGAAGAGGAGTGTCTTCAACAGTAGGAAGAGAATACACCAAAGTAATTATAAATTCCGTAAACAATAACATAAGTTTTAATTTAAGTTTTATAGATATAGTGTGAATTAGTTATAGAATATAGATTTAGGGTATTTTTTTAGGGTGTGGTTGTTTGAGCGGGGTTTGGAGCTTGAGGTATTGGGAAGTGCCTCAGGTTGTGGGATCCCGGTAAGCGTGCAGCCAAATCAAGTGTGGGAATAGTAGAAAGTAGAGTGGTGAATAAGAGGGTCAGGATAAAAGAGAGTAAGGGGGAGTAAAGAGATAGGATGGGTAAAAGAGATTAGATTAGAGTGGGTTGTATGAATGTGAGAGGAATAAATGAGGATCTGAAAAGGGAAGAAGTGGGGTTAATGTTCGAAGAAAAAAGGTTGGATATGCTAGGGTTGACAGAAACAAAGCTGAAAGGATAGAAGGAGATGGACTTTGGAAAATTTAAGGGTATGATTTCCGGGGTGAACGAGAGAGTGAGGGCGAGGGAAGGGGTAGGAATAGTTATGAGGAAAGAGGTGTGGGATAAGGTAAAAATGTGCAAATAGGTGAGTTCGAGAATAATGTGGGTTAAAGTGAAATTTGGGGGGGAAATGTGGGTTTTTATATGCGCGTATGCACCAGTAAATGGAGCGAGGGAGGAGGAGAGAGAAAGATTTTGGAGTGAGTTGAATGAATGTTGGGAAAGTTTCGGGGTTAATGATAAAATTTGTTTATTAGGAGATTTGAATGCAGGAGTGGGAAGAGAGGAGATGGGGAGAATTATAGGTCCATTTGGGGTAGGGGAAAGGAATGATAATGGAGAAAGTCTGTTAGAATTGTGTGTTGATAGAAGAATGATAGTTGGGAATACTTGGTTCAAGAAAAGTGAAAATCATAAGTATACTTGGAGGAGTGAGATAACGGGGGGGAGGGCGGTATATTTGGGATTATGTGTTGTATAAATACGAAGGATTAGGGGCAGATTACTAGATGTAAATGTATTCAGAGGGGCAGGTAGGGGGTTATCTGATCACTATTTGGTGGTTGCTAGGTTAAGGGTGGGGGGAGAGGTAACGGTTAGAGAAAGAGAAAAAAAGAGGAGAATAGAAGTCATAAAGGTGGAAAAATTAGATGAGACAATGTGTAAGAGGGAGTTTAGGAAGGAGGGGTATGGAGGATAGGTGGAGGGACGTGAGAGGGACGGAAATTAGGGAAGTGGAGGAGGAGTGGAAGAGATTTAAAGAGACAATTTGTGAAGAGGCCAGAAGGATATGTGGAGTAAAATAGGTGGGAGCAAGTAGAAGGAAAGGAAGTGAATGGTGGAGGTGAGGAGGTGAAAGAGTTGGTGAAAAAAAAAAGAGGTCTATGTGAAATGGTTTGGGAATAGGAGAAGGTGAAAGCTTGGGAGGAATAAGAAGGGTTAGAGTGGAAAGCAAAGAGGATCGGTGGACGAGGGCGAAGAGAAATGGACAAAATAATGAATGGTGTAGAAAAGTGGCAGAAAATTTTGAAACAGGGAGCAAGATATTCTGGAAAGAAGTAAATAGAAAAAGGAAGAAGATGGAGGGGTTAGGAGAGAGGGTTAAGGGAGGGGAAGGGGAATGGATAGGAGGGGAGGATAGGGTGAGGAATAGGTGGGGGGAATATTTTAGAGGATTATTGAATGAAATGGGTGGGAGAGATGAGGAGGATTTTACAAGTGGTGTGGAAGGGGGGGAAGTGGGGCGGGAAGGGGATATGGAAATACAAATGGAAGAAATTATTAGGGCGTTAACTAAAGGAAAAAAAGGAAAGTCCACAGGTCTAGATGGTGTGAGTATGGAAATGTTACAGATGGGAGGCAGAGGGGTGGAGGAATGGCTGTATAGGTTATATAATTTATGTTGGAGGAGGGGAGAGGTTCCACAGGATTGGGAGGATGGTTGTTTGGTTCCCCTGTATAAAGAGAAAGGGGATAGGATGGAGTGTGGGAATTATAGAGGTATTTGTCCTTTTGAGTGTAAGTAGGGAAAGTGTATGGGGAGAATACTAATTGAGAGGGTGAGAGATTTAACGGAAGAGAGAATGGGGGAAGACAACGGAGGAGGAGAAAGAGAGAGATCAACACCCCTTCCCACCCTAAAATCCCTCCTTGTTCTTCCCCCATTCTCTCTTCCGTTAAATCTCTCACCCTCTCATTAGTATTCTCCAATACACTTTCCTACTACACTCAAAAAGACAAATCTCTATAATTCCCACCTCCATCCTAATCCCCTTCTCTTATACAGGGGAACCAAACAACCATCCTCCCAATCCTGTGGAACCTCTCCCCTTCTCCAACATAAATTATATAACCTATACAGCCATTCCTCCACCCCTCTGCCTCCCATCTGTAACATTTCCATACTCACACCATCTAGACCTGAGGACTTTTCTTTTTTTCCTTTAGTTAACGCCCTAATAATTTCTTCCCTTTGTATTTCCTTATCCCCTCACCCCCCCAGTTCCCACCTATCCTCACCTCTTGTAAATCCTCCTCATCTCTCCCACCCATTTCATTCAATAATCCTCTAAAATATTCCCCCACCTTTTCCTCACCCTATCCTCCCCTCCTATCCATTCCCCTTCCCCTCCCTTAA
>JABUQX010022877.1:0-7500 GCA_015478945.1 Trachelipus rathkii
CTGTATGGAGTACACGCGTTTAATCAGCTTAAATATGATGCAGCGCACTGGCAAAAGTACAGATGAAGCGTCCTATGATGAGAATGAGCATAATAGTCAATCATCTGATTCCAATTTAGAAAATAATTGTAGTGAGAATGAGCACAGCGCTCACAAGTTAGATTATGAGGATTTTATTCCTCATCCATCTGATCAAACGATACAATTCGATCATGATGAAGAGAATTATGAATATAATTCTGAAGCAATTGAGCACGGTTATGATCAGAGCTCTGACCGTTGCAGTAGTATTAAAAGGAATTTTGCCAGAAACCCCAACCATAGTTGGAAGAGAAAGTATTGGAGCAATCATAGCAATCATAGCAATCACTCCAATCATAGAAGAGATTCTGAAAATAAAATGTTGATTGATGGTGACAATACAGTACGGTACCGCACCGCACCATCCAATGCTCAACGATACACACCGAACTCTCCTAGATATTCAAAGTGGTATAAGGATACTGAGGAAGGCGCCCCAAGGTATCCAAAATATGCCAAAACGAATGGAAAGAGAACCAGGAATGGTAAAGGGGCTAGAAGATGGAAGAGTGACGCAACCCGCACTGAAAACTCAGCCATTCAACACACTCAAGATGTGGAATGCTTTCAAACAAGCAATCTGCACCCGCTAAGAGGCCAGTATGGCGGTACAAGGTCTGAAACTCAAATCACACAGCCTGTGTGTACGTCAATGGTACGTAAGACGTTTAATACCATAACACCAAACAGAGGTGAACTTAAGTGGAACCAAACTAGTATTGATACAGATGTGAACTTGGAATTGATCAGCCAACAAGCATCAATTTCAACTACAAGTAAGAGAAACTTAGGAAATCGCCTCAAGTCACATCATAAGCATAGAAAGAAAAGATGTGCACCTGATACTACTTTGTGGAATGCCTGTGAGGAGGAGAGAGATAATTGGGTCCCAGAAGCTGACGATGATTGTCCGTCATCGCCTTCGACGGGAAAGAGCTTAAAGACCTCAACAGAAGTGACTGTAGCCCAAAACTCTCGAGTTCAAACTGACATGAAGCAACTTATGTCATCGGTAGATCAGGAAAGAATAAAAGAAAAGATGTTGGTATTAAATGCTAATGGTAAAAACTTAGATAAATACACACCTGAAATAAATGCAGAACCTGATTTATATGAAGATACAGATACAATGTGTATAGTTAAACTTAATAATAATAAAAGAATTTTACCTAAATTTAAATACATTTTAGAAGCTAAAATTGAAGATGAAAAAGCGCAACAATTACCTGACATCGCAACATGGTAATTACTGTACCAACTGATGCCTTTAGAGGCAGCGCAGCCATCTTTATACGGAGTACTTTATCAAATGTGAAGGAAGGAAATATAATTATAGAGCTGATTAATTTAGGGAGCCGCCCTATTGAAATAATAAAGGGTGAAGCCATAACAACAGCATATCCAGTCTTGAGAAGAAATCGTGCAGAAATAGAAAGAGTCAATGCCACACGCAATACCATGATGAAGCAGATACACGCACAAACCATGCAAGAGTCCAGAAAAGATTATAAAAAGTGGAAGATACCCACAATAACAGAAGGTATCAGAGAAAGAGTTGTATATGACATATAAAGAGATACTGACGAAAGATGAAGAAAAGTATCGAGTGTTACAACGACCTGAGGAACTTGAAAATATTATTGATTTTCTCATGAAAAACAGAGACGTTGTGGGACTGGCAGATGATCCCATAGGGCAGTTCCCCAACTATCAATTTAAACTAGAACTAGATGAGAAATGCCCAAAGGTCCTGTTCACTCCACAGTATCAGCAACCTAGATCTTTTGTGAAAGATATTAATAACTGGACAGAGGACCAGTTGAGGAAGAACCTGATTGAACCATCAGTGTCCCCTCACAGTAGTCCATTACTAGTGATACCGAAGAAGTCTGGAAGTCGCCCCAGGATTTGTGTCGACTATAGGAAGATAAATAAATGGTCTGTAGGAGACAGCTTCCCTATTCCTTTCATCCAGGATACGGTGAACTCACTAGGACGAGCTAGTATATTCAGCTGTGTCGACGTTCTCGATGGCTTCTACCAGATAGCATTGAGCGAAGAGAGTAGACCCTTACTAGCATTTAGAACACAGAGAGGATGCTATCAACGCGCGTCCCTGCCAATGGGTTTAAAACAATCCCCCGCTGTCTTCAGTAGGGTGATGAGTTTGGTATTAAGTGGATTGCTAGGCATAGATTGTCTATCATACATTGATGATATAATATACTCTCAAGATGTACCTTCTCATTACAATAGCCTATCAAGAGTTTTCGAAGCACTGAGGAAATGCAACTTCAAAGTTAAATTGGAGAAATGCCAATTTTTCAAGAAAGAAATAGTATTTTTAGGGTACTTGATTTCAGGTCAAGGGGTTACTGTAGACCCTGAGAAGCTAAAAACTTTATCGAAAATAAGGACACCTACTAGCGTCCCAGAAGTACGTTCAGTTTTAGGTTTCTTTGGATTCTTCAGAACGCTTCTACCGACCTTTTCAAGTACTGCTGAACCTCTGACCAAACTACTTAAGAAAAAGCAAGAATTCGTTTGGGGAGAGGAACAAGAAAGATCATTGAGAAAGTTAAAAGACTTACTGTTAGCAAGATCAATCGTACAATATCCTAATTTTGATAAAGAATTTATAGTAGTGACCGACGCATCCATTCACGGATTAGGAGCAGTATTACTGCAAGAAAATGACAAAGTAGAAGAATTACACTTTTAGCGTTTAATAAACTATCAGCTTGGAAAAAATTACTTTACCAGGGCTGAATCTTTAGGAATCATCACACATTAGAAGTTTAAAACTACTTCTGGTCTATTCAAGTGGCAATTATTCATGCCTTCATTAGCAATATTCACTAAGAAAAGATTATCCAACGGCTGAATTAGCTAGATGGTCATTAACAGTATCAGATTTCAATCCAACCTTTGAACATATAAAAGGTACGAAGAACTCAGTTGCAGATTTCTTATCCAGATATATCCCTGATACAGGTGAAATAGATGATGAAGAAATAAGAGCCGAAGAAACGAGACAAGAAAAACTCAATATGATAGAGCACCATCCTAAAGAAAATAATAGTTTTAAAAATAAAAGTAAGAAAAATAAGAACTCCAACAATAAAGATAAAGAAACACATAAAGGTAAGTTTGATAATAATATTAAAGATATAGATAAAACAAATGAAATTTTAACATTAGATACCGCGACAATTACAAGAGAACAAAAGAAGGCAGTCGAAATGAAGGTAGAATACGAAGAGCTACAAAAGGGTAAAAGGATAAAAGGTTTGAAATTCTTTAGAAATATGATTTATATAAAAATTAAAGAAAATTATAAGATATGGTTACCCAAATCTTTGATAGATATAGCCATTGATATGACCCACTCTATTCAAGGTCATAGTGGAACAGAAAGAACTCTAGAAAAACTAAAAAGAAGATATCACTTCCAAAATATTAGAAAAATAGTAGAAGAATTTTGCAAAAGCTGTCATACGTGTCAAGAAGCGAAAGGTTTAAGCCTAAGAAGGCAACCATAAAAACATATCCTTTAGCAGAACAACCATTCCAAAAGATTGCTATGGACATAATGGGTCCATTAACAGTCTCATCAAAAGGAAATAAATATATACTCGTCTTTAAAGATCAATTAACAAGATATGTAGAATTAGCAGCATTAAAATCGAGAGATAGTGATAAAATCGTAGATGTTTTTATAGATAGAATAGTAGTATGTCACACCGTACCAGATACAGTAATCTCTGATAATGCATTGGAATTTGTAGGAAAACTCATGAAAGGTATATGCAGAAAGTTTAAGATTAAAAAGGTAGAAATAAGTAGCTACCACGCCAATAGCAATGGTCTTGTCGAAACTACAAACGCAAATATAGCGAACTTTCTGAGATGTTACGTCAAAGATAATCAGCGCGATTGGGACCAATATTTACCTTTGGCCCAAGCAGCTATAAATAACACATACAACAGTAGCATTAAAACAGATCCCCATTTCTTACTCTTTGGTTACACGAAGCGTATGCCATCAGACATACCGACTGAAGCCTTAATAAAGACTAAAAATCCTAAGCCTATAAGGGAGGATGAAAAGATAGAAAAATTGTATGAAAGAATTAAGGAAATAAGAAGGCAAGCCAGAGTAACATTGGAAAATGAAGTTAAAAAGTACTCAACTCAGAACAGTAAAACGGCAAAAGATAGACCGATAAAGATAGGAGATTTGGTGTACACTCAGAGAATCAAACCACCACACCTATCACCTAAACTGTTCCGAAAATGGAGAGGTCCATTTCGCATTGAAGCTTATGGGAATGAATTCGAAACAAGTAATACCTATATCTTAAGAGATCCTACAACAGGCAAGATATATAGAGTAAATGTAGATAACTTTAAGGTAGCTAGAACACGAGGAAAAGATGAGAAATTTAATAAAGAAACCGATATAAATATATCCTCAGACACAAGACAGAAAATTAATGTTAACGTAAGAAAGAAGAAACAAAATAAATATAATAAGTATGGAAAACATGAAGATAATGATGATGATGAAAATGAAACTAGAGTAATTTATCTGAGAACACCCAAAACAAATAGAAATATAATGGAGGAATCACAATTTAACGTGGAAGAAGAAGCACCTGAAGCTGTAGATGAAGATATGGAACCAGTAGCAGAATCAGCACAAGAAAGTGAAATAAAACACGCTACATTAGAACCAGATGAACCAATATTCGGAAGAACAGAAGAAATGTTCAGTGATGAAGAACAAGCAATAGCATTACCAGTATCACAACCGGTAGATGTACCTACACGTAGAACTAGAGGTAAGGAAAAGGATTTATCATATAGACCGAAACATCAGTATACTATGACAGAAAGATCACCTGTTCAAACGAGACAGTCAACATCTCGAACCGAAAGAATGGATCATACAGCACCAGAATTGCCAGAAAAACCACCAGATTTACCTCCAAGAAGATCATCAGATCTACCTCCAGATATACCTCCGAGAAGACAGCCTGATATACCTGCAAAGAAGGTCAGATTCAAGAACATAAGAAGAGTCACATTTAGTGATAAAGACAGTAAAAGCTAGTTCATTACTATCTCTATCGCTAAAAGTGAAACTGAAAAGGAACTTTAAAAGAAAGATGTAGAATTTTTATTTTGTATGTACATATTGATTAGTATATGTGTAATAATAAATTTTACAATAAAAATATAATTTTATTGATTTTCTTTTATATACTAGTAACCTTTAATTTTAAGTTCGTAATACGGGTACTTGATTAAACACAAAGATACCTGAACTTTATAATTTTATTCATTTTTATCTAATTTTAAGTATGTTTCAACAAAATAGGTCTAACCAGTAGTTTAAGATTTTATATTTTTTTTGCTTGTAACTAAAATCATTTCTAGTATAGATGGAAGTCGATAACTTTACAACGCCAAGAAGATTGTCGGATCTTGCCGCTATCAAAGTTGGAGTATTGACGATTGTCACCAACAGTTCTAAGACGACTCTAAGACGAAACTTGGAACGCGAATGGCGTCAGGAAAAGGCATCAAGAGAAATCTATGAAACAGAATTTGATACAATGCACAGAATACAGACTAGGAAGCAAACAGTGATATCTAGTCAGGTCAGTCTATTATTGCCAATTCCTAAGATATTGCAAGAACTTGTCCAATTATGGGTAAAGATATTGATAACGAAACTAATTGACTGGGTTACTACCCGAGTCCAATATCGTATTCCAATGGAAATAGGTGACGTAGTAGATATGTTTGATCACGATTGTTTTGATCACCTAGGAATGATTAAAGATAGTGAAGTATTCACCAGAATTAAAGAACATTTAAGAAATAACAATGAAGATTTCACAAGAGTACAAGTATATTTAGATGATTATGTACCAGGAGAATACAACGGACATAATAGCAGATTTTTACTAGAAGATTGTTTGTCAAATGGTAACGAGAATAAACTTAGCAAGATAGTTCAAGAACTGAATGAAATTCAAGAATGGGAAGAGTTGGAAATTATTGCACAAGCCATAATGAGGAAGAACAGAAACATAATTAGATCCATTAGACCAATTTATACTAACACTAAGACCATATACGAAATCTCTAACATGCTAACTAAAGCTGATAGACAAAGAAATGTATTATATTCATTAAGAAATGGTGATGAAATGACAGCACATTTATCAATTTTGCTCGAATATCCATTTCAAAGCTTATTTTGCACAGAATGTGCACATATAGTGAGAAAACTAGTTTATCTAGGAGGTTTTAGTGATATTTTAGAGGTAATTTTAGAGAAAATAACTTTAGAAGAAAGTTACCCTGTAAATTATGGAGAACTTTTAACAAAATTTTGGAATAACATAGATTCAGTAACACGACGAAGTATGGGAAAAAGAATATCCCCAAGAATTTTGTATAAATTATTAAAGCTTAGAAGCATTCATTCAGAAGAAGGTATAGAACATACGATGATTAAAGACATAGTAAATGGAATAGATTTCATCAACAACAGAGAATTATTGATGACAATGTGTGTTCAAGCATGGACAATCGACGTGTTTGACATACCAATGAAGCTAACACACTACATGAGCACTACAGATGTATTAAAGCTGAAATATGAACTGTTACCTTCATCATATGCAAACACCAGAGATCTAATAGGAATATGGCTACGACAGTACAAAAGGAACAACATTAAAACAATATTCAAGTTCTTAGGCGAACAACTAGTAGGAACAACAATTTCTTACAGCTACAGATCACAATATTTTTTGAATACATTACCAGTGAGATGGAATTTAACATGGCAAGGAAGAGAATATACTGCTACCACTAGATTGTCACACACTGAAAGTTTCTCAATAAGAGGAATACTTTAAAAAATTGATTTTTATTTTTTTTGAAATTTTTGAACATTTTACCAAAGAATTTTTATATTTTAATTTTGATTAATGTTTAAATAATATTTAACTATTATTTAACTAATATTTTTAATTAATATAGTTAATAAGTGTTTACTTAATATTAATTTTATTTTATAATGGTTATATATATATTTAATATATCCCAAATATAATTTTTGTTTGACCAAAGTTAATAAAATATTAGTTTCAAATCCCAAAGATTTTTTTTTTGAAATTTTTAAGATTTTCAATTTCTATTTCAATTTTTTCTTATATGTTTCTATATGACTCTTTTAACAGTAAATACATAGTACTTATTCTATATCATTTACTTTTACATGGTAATCGACATTACATTTGTTCAAACACTTACAAATTTTATGAACTTTTAACATTTTCAAACATTATAATTTTTTTTTGAACTTTACAAATTAATTGTATCATTTCCAAAACATTA